>OY856410.1:70265817-70525817 GCA_963693085.1 Alisma plantago-aquatica | reverse complement strand
ATGGGAAGGTATGCATTTGTAATGAGACAATCCAAATTTGTAATGAGACGACTGAAATTGTAATACAAAGACTCGTTCTGTATTACAGCGCTGTTACAGTAATAAATATATATTTATTACTGTAACAACGCTGTAATACAAAACGAGTTTTTGTATTACAATTTCATTGGTGTCATTACAAATTTGGTTGTCTCATTACATATATGTGTCATCTCATTACAAAATTGATGCACGGGTAGCGAATCTTAGTTACCAGCACGGGTAGTGAAGATATACCCTATATATATATATATATATATATATATATATATATATATATATATATATATATATATATATATATATCAGGCTAGAATACACCTGAGTGTACAGATCGCATGAATACACTCAAGTGTGTTTGCATATCAAGGCAACTTTTTTGAAAAATGTAAACCATTGATCTTCATTTCCATACTATAATTAGGCTACATACAAATTTTGAGCCCATTTGGATGAGTGTAAGTCACTCATCTGAGGGTAACAAAATCGACGCACGAAACTAATTTGAAATGCATAATTTTTGTAGTCTTTATAACATGACCTATAAATGTCCAAATGTGCTCAAATTTTGTATATGAGCTATTCACAAGATGTTTTAGAATATCAACATATTAGATTGAAAAAAAAATTACATCATGAAAAACTACTTGAGTGTATTCTAGCCTGACTATATATATATATATATATATATATATATATATATATTGGTATACATTCACTGCCTATGCGGGTAACTAAATTTTTACACATGGATCTATTTTGTAATAGAAAGGAACCTAATTGTATTGAGACAACTAAAATTATGATACAAAGACTCATTTTGTAAATACAACATGAAAATTTTATCATCCCTCAAAGTACCGTAAAAATAATTTTTATGATAGCATTTACGTAGAATTGCAAAAAGAGTCTTTCTATTATAATTTTTTGTCATCCCATTACAATGTTGGTTGTCTCATTACAAATATGTGCCATCCTATTAAAAAATAGATGTACGGGTTACACGGGTAACTAACCTTAATTACCCGCACGGGTAGTGAATGTATGACTTTATATATATATATATATATATATATATATATATATATATATATATATATATATATATATATATATATATATAAATATATATATATATATATAAGAGAGAGAGAGAGAGAGTCAGTCTAGTGTACACTCGAGTGTACCGAAGGCACCATACACCTCAGTCATTTTTAAAGACGCAGTAATTTTTTGAAAATTTTAAACCATCGATCTTCTTAAATATCTTAAGAACATACTATATAATAAATTTTAACTCATTTAGATACTTATAGGTCATGCATCTAAAGGAGGCAAGAATCATGCATTTCAAATTAGTTTTGTACGTCGATTTTTTTGTCCTTGGATGAGTGACTTACACTCATCCAAATGAACTCAAATTTTATATGTGGCCTATTATTATTGTAACTATGAAGATCAATGGATTGGATTTTGAAAAGAAAAGGTCTAGATAGGCAAACACTATTGAGGTGTATGGCATAAATAGTACACTTGAGTGTATTCTAGCCTGACTCTCTCTCTCTCGCTGTACATATATATATATATATATATATATATATATATATATATATATATATTATTTATTTATTTATTTATTTATTTATATTTATATTTATATATAGACACACACATATATATGGGCGTTCATTCAATACCTGGGTGGGTAGCCTGGAATTTGCTACCTGTCAGTCCTAAAAAGTAACTATTTGGTCTGAAAAATAACTTTGTGAATAAAAAAGTAACTATGTTGATAAAAAAAAGTAAAAATATGACTCAAAAAGTAAATTTGGAAAAAATACACATCAAATATATATGTAATTATATATTCATTATAAATGTTGCAAATGTAACTATATATGCATGAAAAGTAAAAGTTTGCAAGGTAAAGTAACCCTCTACATGCCAAATATAAGAAACTCCAAGAAAAGTAACCAAATTAGGAGACGGGTAGCTATCTGCATGGGTATTGATCATGAGCCCTATATATAGGCCATTCATTCACAACCATCATGAGTAACTAACTTTAGTTACCCATGGATCTATTTTGTAATAGAAAAGTACCTATTTATAATGAGACAGATCAGATTTGTAATGAGATAACTAGATTTGTAATACAAATACTAGCTAGTTTTGTATTACAGCATTAATTGTTGTCATAAATATCATTTTTACTGTAATCAGACGTGTAATACAAAATGAGTGTTTTTATTACAAATTTGGTCATCTCATTACATATGTTGCCTGTCTCATTACATATAGGTACCTTTCTATTACAAAATAGATCTACAGGTAACTAAAGTTAGTTACCCGCACAGGTATCGAATATACCCATATATATATATATATATATATATATATATATATATATATATATGAGTTCGTCTTAAATACCCATGTGGGAAGGTACCCCCTCCAATAATAGTTATTTTTTCTAGATTTTTTTTACTTTACATGTGTAAAGGATTACATTACCTTCTAAATAGTTACATTACATACATTATAGTTATATTTGTAATGGATGTATATTTACATATTTGTTTCAGAGTTTTTATTGTGTATTCTGTCTGGTTTTACCTTTTTAATCGAATGGTTACTTTTTTTAGAAAATAGTTATTTCTTTGATCAAAAAGTTAATTTTTGGGCTGCACGGATAGCGAATGAAACCCATAAATATAACCATATATATATATATATATATTCGCTACCTGTGCGGGTAACTAAGATTCACTACCCGTGAATGAATTTTGTAATAGGAAGGCATGCATTTGTAATATATAGACTCATTTTCTAAATACAGTGTGATATTTGTATTCTCCGTCTGGAAATAGTAAAATATATATTTATGACTGTAAGAGCGTTGTAATATAAAACGAGTCTTTGTATTACAATTTTGATCGTCTCATTACAAATTTGGACCGTCTCATTACAAATGCATGTCTTCCCATTACAAAACTGATGCACATGTAGCGAATCTTAGTTACCCAAATGGGTAGTGAAGATATAGAGAGAAGTTGTAATACATTGGAGTATACTGGAGATCAAATACACTCAAGTTATTTTCCACCATCCAATGTTTATTTTAAAAATATAAACCACCAATCTTCATAAATATCTCATAAACGTACCACATGCAAAATTTGAGCTTGTTTGGATACTTATAACTCATTCATATAAAGACAACAAAAGTGTTGCAATCCAAATTAGTTTTGAGCGTTGCTTTTGTTGGTCATGAAAGAATGTCGTAAATGAATCCAAATGAGATGAATGTTTCACTGTAGTCTTAATAATGAATATCAACAGTTTGGATTTACAAAAAAATATGGTCTTATATGGGATTAAGAGAGAAATATCCCTCCTATCTCCCACGCCCATGGTGGAGGCCGAACACCCAGGAGGGTGATAAATCAAGGTAGCAACTGGGATTCGAGTCGGGTCCCTTTGTTAGCGGACATCATGCTTGACCACTTGAGTCACTCCTTGTCGACAAAAATAATATGGTCTATATATGTAAGTGTATGGTGTGATCTATACACTCAAATGGATGCTAGCATATATATATATATATATATATATATATATATATATATATATATATATATATATATATATATGGCTAAAACAATTGTGTACCTGAGTACGTGTAGCTTACATGTACTCATCTTCATTTGTGATGATTACAAAAGTAGAAAAAACAATCCAACCTTATGGATGTGATGAATACCCCTTAGATAACATGTGTATCAAAAATCACTTCAAACTGACATTCCTGGATCACCATATGAATGAATGTATTTATATATTTTCTAATCAACAGTAAGTTGCAAAACTTGCAGAAACCATTGAATGATATATGTCTATATCTCATGATATACACGAGGTACGGTTGTGACCTTTTGAGAACATCTAATCAATTGAATGGTGATTCCATCTATATGGTTGGATTGAATAAATATATTCCACATATATCATTTTCATGGTTGGTACACATAAGTTGTATCGGTTGGTACACACTTCCTAACCTCTCTCTCTATCTCTCTATCTCTCTCTCTCTCTCTCTCTCTCTCTCTCTATATATATATATATATATATATATATATATATATATATATATATATATATATATATATATATGCATATATTATATATGTACGTATATGTGCATATATATGTATGTATATATATGTGCATATATCTATGCATGTATATGTATATTTGTATATATATGTATAGATAAGTATGTATGTATGTATATGTGTATATATATATATATATATATATATATATATGTATGTATATATATATAATTGGATTTGCACCTCAACCAGGTATATAATTTCTCTCATATTGAGATCCTCAACCATATTCCCAAATAAGTATAAATCGGTGAAATCTATCAGATCAATACTTTTTACTCTAGCAATTTACCTCTATAATGTTATCATAATAACATTATAATTCACAATGTTATTGCACTAGGTTTTTTCCTCTGGCTAGTTTTATCCTGAAGCAATGTTGGCCGCTAGGTGTATGAGCAACCCCGTTTATGCAATTGGAATCTAGCATTAGTTTGGTAAGTCAAAGTTTGTTTTTGTATTCTACCTTCTATTGTTTTCTTCTAGTTGAACCACTAGTTTGATTGGTTTGGTTTGATCAACTAGTTGGACTGTGTTTGTCACCGATTGGACTGAGAAATAACAAATAAATGATTGTTTAGACTTATGGACTAATCAGCCACTGATTTACTATTTCGATCGATCAGACTGGCCATTTGGTCTAGTTCCAAAGACACCTACATAGAGTAAAAAAGTAGAAGAATTGTGTCAATGTACTCTCCCTCTTGCACGTCGTGGTAGACTAATGTATATATAAATACTTTTAGGTTAGGAAGGATGATTTGAGAGTTATCCTAGAAATAAGGATATTAATAATATCAAGCATATGTGATCCTCTAGTTTATTCACACATTTTTATGACGAAATTCATAGTTCCTATAATGAAGAACTATCCTGAATGATATCCTTTTTAATGCCTTAATGGATTTCCTTATTTCATAATGTCTAAACATTTGATTTATTATGAATGTTTCATGATTCCATTGCATTGGTTTCACGACCCCACATACCGTTATTACTTCAAATGCTCTATACATCACAGGATACGTTGATAATTGAATCTTGTCTTAATATCATGCATGCTTGGTGATTGGATAATTATTCGATTGGTGATTATGTACAATCTTATCCATATTTAGCATGCATCTCATTTATACGTTTGAGCATGGGGTTTTATTCCCCCTTATTTGTGGCTATCAAGACTTTATCCCCCCTTACCTTAGGTATTAGGAATTTATTCCCTTGGCTTGAGATTCTAACTTATCTTGGCCCTATAATAGATAACTTAGTCTATATTATACTCACATGAAACCTAATTATTGTTGTTATCTATGGAATGGTATGATTGCAAGACCTTTACATTCATACATTACTCTCATGATATGAATGCCTCATTCTTTTATTAAATAATCACTTGGTTTACTTCCTCTCAAACTTACCTAAATGTCTATAGACCTCTTTTGATTTGAAAAACTGCTACTTATTTTACTTTATCCTTTACATGTCCAAGTAATTCTTTATTTTCAGATATGTTAGGTCATAGTGCATGCATATCATCTTGTTTCTTTCTCTTTTGGGTTTGTTCCCAAACCACCCATATGTAGAAGTATTTGAGGATTATGACTCATGATGAACATATACTAGGAATATAGACTTTAAGGATATCTAAGGATGGCCAGGATGCCTTATACACTGGTCTGTTGTAAATATTAGGTGTACCACCTTCCTCTTATAGCAATCCCTTGTATGAGAAACAATATAAATGGAAATGATAATCTAATATTTTAACCTTCTACTACTTTATAATTATTTTAGTTTATGTAGCCTACTTTTATGAATTAAAATATATGGTCTTCATCATACGTAATAATGTGTTTGCATTTAGATGATTTGAGTCCCCAATAAGTAATGAGTAGATATTCTCTTGGGTCCCACTCCTTATGATTTCCTTGGTTAATATCTTGATAAAACATGCATCCCCTTATCTCATCCCCCATAGTGTTGGGAAATATGGTAGTACAAATAAAAAAAAATTACTGCAATATTCCCCTTAGGCAATAGATCGCATCAACAACTATGGAATGGGAAAGAGAATTGCAAGGTTTATACCTGGTCCTGGAGCAAGTCCATCGACAATCTCTTGTAGTAGTGTGCACATTTCTTCAAGTTGCACTTGGACAGCTATTAGCATTAGCCTCCTGGCTTATTACAACTGATGGAGGTTGACTTCATCCTCCTAGCCGGTGGCAATAGCCTCCTTGCCTCTATAGTAGTTTATACAGACCATCGGGAACTCATGTCATTCTAGATGAACAGACAAAAAGGGGTTGTCCCTCCTAGTTGACCTGCTATCATCAACTTGATCTCCCACAATTGTCTCTCCCTTGTTATTCCTCCCTTTGACAGGTAGAACTTTCTTGGGCTGTCACTTTACCACAACTGTGAGAAGACAACAATTGTCATAGCTTATTTTTGTGTCTCTGGAAGGCCCCCACCCAGCACACCTCATTTATAGGAGGGCCAGGGTCATGATTTACAGTCTGAGCCAAAGTTGAAGAGATGAATTTCATAATTTTTTCAGAACCTACAAATGTTCAACCGGTCAGTTCACGCATGAGATGATCAACTCAACACTTGAACCAATCATTTCACTATGTTTCCTACTCACAGTTGTATTGGCAATTAATTTTCAATTAATTCCCAATATGACATCAGCATCAATCCTTAATCTGATCAAATTGATCAACCAAATGGTTTTTTCATTACTTGAACTCTCATGGATCTAATGCCAATTTTGGTTCAATTGACCTTACACTTGAATCAATCGGTTCAACACTTGAACCGGTGGTTCACAGTTCAATCAATCAACTTTCATCCATTGTTGTTTTAAATGAATGTCTAATACTCTAGCAATCACGTTTAAACTACATTCATGAATAAACTCCTATTCCAAGTGTATCTTATGTGTGTGACCCTATAGGCTCCAAGTTACGTTGGTAGTGAATGTGTAATGCCCCTTTGAGTACATACATGACAACGGAAGTAAATCTTATGTTGTCCATAACATGGGTCACTTGTCTTGGAGGAACATTACAAAACAGATATGAAATAGCAACAAGATGAATAAACACCTTGCATTTTTTGGAAAATAGATTCATACATAGTTTTGGCAGAAGGGAAAACTACATCCAGTTCATCTAATCTACTTTGATAACAAGATTATACATCATGTAAAAGATATCTAAAACTCTAGATTGTCTTGGTAAAATGCATCCCACTAGGTCTTTTCTTCTTGAAGAGTTCTTGAGCTATTCCTTGCATGTCAAAAAGCTTCTTCCTCCTAAGCTTACTCCTTACCTGCGAGCATTGCGCCCCCAGCCATGCATAAAACCAATGGTAAGTGGAATTGAACATATTATAATTAAAGATAGCATGTAAACTGAAAATAAACTTTGAAAGAGAGACACGATTTCTTTTAAGTTACTTCTTTTATCTTGACTTATATAAGAATCCATGGGTTTTGCATTGAAGTGCCTCTTCTCTTATGCACCGAAGTGCTTCCTGGATTGCACCAAAGTGCCTCTTGGGTTGCACCGGAGTGCCTCCTCTCTTATGCACCGAAGTGCCTCTTAGTTTTTCTCTGAGGATCTTATATAAGTTATATTTTAATCATTATCTTTCTCTTAAAACTCTTAAATTTCTCTTAAATCTTAATATGGTCTTTACTCTTAATATGCGTGAAAATGATACCATAATATGGATAGTAAAAACATGGCATTCAATTCATCATAATTTCATTGACTTTAAGCAATTGAAATAGATAACACATTCATAACATTCATTGCATACATAAATACATAAAATCAAACATTAACTATGTTCAATTATCATGGACCACTTACCTTGGATTTATAGGAGATATGATCTTCCTTCCTAGGTTCAGGAAACTCTAATCATGTCCTTGGGGTTTGAAAACCCTAAACACCCTATTCATAACATTCAATATATCAATTTGTATTAGGATTATCACCCAAAACCCTAATCTTGATAAAATATGAATTATTAATGTTGAATTAGATCCAAGATGATATTTTTATCAAAATAGGTTAAACTTTGACTATTAGTATCACTTAAACATGTTGGATCATCAAAACCTAAAAATTAGGGTTTCAATGCATTTAACATTTTAAAGTTAGCAACTTTAGGCACTTTAAAATTTTGATATAGAATTAGGTCTTGAAACTAACTTTGTTGGATTCCTTTATTTTTCTTATCAAAATTCACTATTTATTTTCCATATTCTAATAATCCTACTAGTTTTTAGCAATTTTAAAAATTTAATCCTTTTTGGCCAATCACAAGCCACCACCTCAGTGGTTGGTCGGGCCAACGGCCACACCACGGGGCCGGCGGTCGAGCCAATGGGCTCAGGCCACAAAGAAACCCACACCCATGTAGATACCTTAGACAGGGAAAGAGAAAGGGAAAAGGACCAATGAGTCCTTACCTATATTGTAGAGGAGACAAGGGTGCTTCGGTCCTTTCACAAAGGCTCATCTTCAACCCCGGTTGTGTTGGGTTTTGTGGGACAGAATAGGCAGCGGAAACAAAAAAAAATTATCTAACCACAAACCCATAACCAGTAGATCACATCAACAACTATGCAATAGGAAAGATGGTTTCAGCGAGGTGTAACTGGTCCTGAGGCTTGCTCAACGACAATATCTCGTAGCTAGTGCGGTCTTCAACCACCAAGTCTTCGACGACGTCTGTGCAGATCCTATCCTTGACCTGGACTACAGTTAACAATCATCCTCCTGAGAGGAAAAAACCTCCCGCCTCTATTGATAGTCCACACGAACCACTGGGAACTCTAGTTGTCCCTTCCTGAAGGACACTGGAATGATTCGTCCCCCCTCTATCGGCATACTATTCACTAACACACTCTCCCAACACCAGTTGTCATCCTACAATTGTCTTTCCCTTGTTTTGCCTCCCTTGTCAGGTAGCACTTGCTTGGGCTCTCTTGGTTACCACAACCAGAGAGGACAACAACTTTGCAAAGCAACTGATTGTCTGAGTTGTGAGTTGTGAGAAGCCTCCTGTACCCCTATATTTATAGTAGAGGGCAGGGTCAGGGTTTCTAGTCTGTGTGGGAGTAGAAGGGTCTAGATTTTCTATGAAATGATTGTACTGCGGTAGGCAAACCGGTCATTTCACAACTCAACCGGTCGTTTCACTTCCCAGACTTGCTTCCAATTGACTTTCCCTATTCATTTCTAATTAATACAAAGACTAATTCTTGTCCCAATTAAATTGAACAAGTGAAACGAAAATCTTTTCTCACAAATCGGGAAACCCAATACCTGCTTGGTTAGTCCATGTGAACCGATTGGTTCATCAGTGCGAGTCGGTCATCTCACTGACCATGAACCGATCGGTTCACCCAGTGAAATAGTCAGTTGGTGGTCCAGTTTGTGCACAAATCACTCAATGTAGTTCTCAACCAATCTGACACTCTAATCAATTTGTTCAACACGTGAACTTGATGATTCTGAGTCAAGTCTATTGTTTGAATGTTATTTGAGTACCTAAACACTTTAGTAATCAATAAAAACATCATTCATGGATAAAATCCTCTTCCAGGTTAATCCTATGTGTGTGACCCTATAGGTCCCATTTCACATTGGCAATGAAAGTCCATAACTCACTTATGACTTCACAAGCAAATAGTGGTGCCTAATCGCACATCAGTGCTACCCAAGTGAAAAGGAAAGTTGGAGAACAACTTTCAACCTACAATCTATGATTAGTGCTACCATGATCGTATAGTTCCTTTATCATAGACCATTCAGATTGAACTCGAGGCATGGAACGTCATCTTCTTCAACATTCAATCCATGTTCCTTGACCTCTGAGCAGACTGTTTGAGATGCATGTGAGTTCACATATCATATATTGAATAACATGAGTATGGCCATACATTTCTCAATATCTCTCTTATCAAGGGGCCCTGGATGTCATACTCCTTATCGGAGGGACAAATCCCATATCTATCACTCACAGTCAAAACCCAATGTGTCAAAGTCACCCAATCATCACCTTTATAACACCCATGTTTCAGGAATGTGTTTGATGATGTCAAAGTGTACCCAACAACATGTGATGAGTGTAGTGATTTCAAGTCTAAGAGCCACTATCACCACTATCACTATGAGTCATGATTGTGACTACCATTCCATGGTATCCATGTATCACTGTCATGGTGGGTATGTCTGATATACTATTCTCTAACATCTATCTGTGTGCTTGACTTGATATCATATATCATGACTAATGGGACTCTGTCATCAGTCAACACACACTCTAGTCTTATGTATTATTGATGTCTATTTTTCTTCCACGGTAAAATCCGATTAGGGACATAATAAGAATGTATGTACTCTTATCATACATATAGTCTCATTGTTTAGGTCCTCAACCTAAAGACATATGTCATCGATTCACATCATTCTTTAGACATCTATCATGTATGTGTCATCATCTCATGACTGAGACAAACATAATAGACAAAATTACCTTTATTATTATCAAATCAAGTAACATATGCCTCATTGTAATCATCGTATGATTGGCTCTCTAGGCATACTATACCAACAGACTCCCACTTGCACTTAGAGACAATCACCCATGAATCATATTCCAAGTGATCTTAACATGTCCATCATGTTTCTACTGTACAAGTGCATTTACAGAAGGTAAGCAACATTTTCTTCAAGTCGGTATATTGCATGTTTCACATCCCCTTGTTGTACGACAACTCGTATGAGATGGAAGTATCATACTATGCTATCTGAGATTCCTTTGCCTAACCATTAGCTCCATTGTTGTTATAGTATTACTACTGAGTCATCAATGGCTGGAACCTCCATAAGTTCATCCATATGAACTTCTGGATCCATACAGTATCCTTTACAATGTTCGTAACACTAAGGTACTCAACTTCTTATTGTAGAATTAATCAATTGTCTCATGTTGGAACATTTCCAACTAACAATTCTTATTCAAAGGTCAAACACAATTTTTCATTTTGAAAGCTTGCACCAGTATAACTCTTTACACCCAACTCTTCCTTATTACCATAATTGAGGAACAAATCCTTTTAGTACTTCACGAGTACACAAAGATGTCTGTCATGGTATTCCATTAACTCTTACAAGAGTTTGACCGATATCCATTTGTCATGTCCAATACATACGAGATAACTGGATATTTATATCATCTTGTCATACAAGATGATGCTTTCATATCTTCTTGTCATGTCTAATACATACAAGATGATAAGATTGTATGTTCTTGTCATGTCCAATACATACAAGATAATTAGTTCATATGTTCTTGTAATGTCCAATACATACAAGATAACAAGATGAGTTCATATGTGAGATCTGATTGCGAATGCATATGGCATCTATCCATGTGTTCCTTATTCTTCATAAGAATTGTGACACTTGGCTCTTGAGAGACTAACTCCATGGAACATGGATAGGTTTTCTCTCATCATGCTGAACCCTTTCAGCATCTTGCCAATGTATGTTCTCTTTCTTAGGTCAAGAAGCCCTTTTGATCTATCTCTATAGATCTTGATTCCTATCACATAGGATGCTTCTTTTAAAACTTCAGAATGCACTTTGTTGCCAGATTTTGTAGTATAAGGATGATACTCCCCATCAATATGTGGAATATATATATGCTCCCACTAAATTCTTGTAATCACACATTACATCTTCATTCTGACTCAAGTCAAACTCTTTGACTATCTTGTCAAATAGAGGATCCCAGTTCTAAGGTGCCTACTTCAATCCAAAGATTGATCTATGCAGCTTTATGGACTTTATTTGCATCATTGGATTTATAAAACTTATAGGGTTGTGTCACGTACACATCCTACACAATATTACATTTAAGGAATGTGGTTTTATCATCCATATGCCAAATATCATAGTCACATTAAGCTATAATAGCAAGCATTATCCTAGTGGATTCATCCTTGGTAACTGCTAAAAAGATTTCATCATGTTCAACGCCTTGAACTTATTAGAAACTCTTTGTAGCCAAATTACCCTCCATGTTAGTCTTCTTCTAGAAGACCCAAAAGTACCCTATGGGTTCTAACCCCTTAGGTGGATCAACCAAAGTCATACTTTGTTGATGTACATAGAGTCCATCTTGGATTTCATGGCTTCAAGCCATGTCTCAGTTTTTGGCTCTCACTAGTTTCTAAGTAGATTGTTGACTCATCATATGATCAACTCACTGCCTTCTTGTCCATACGATATAATATATCTTTCAAGATCTAGGCATGTTCTACCAGAATCATGAGTTATGAGTATTACTTGAGGAACTTTGAGATTCCACAACATTTTGTGATTCCCAGTGTGCCACTTTTAGTGTTAAGCATGTGTCCAAAAGGAAACTTGAATTTTAGCTAGTAATCACGTTCTGATTCATCAAGGTGTGATTCATTCTTTCTGATACACTACTCATGATGCACTATCATTGTGTTTCAGGTGGAGTCCATCATTATACACTATCATGATCTTACAGAAGGTTATCAAACTCTTGGTTGAAAATATTTCCATATCGATCATATCGAAATTTAATACTTATACCAAGTTTGTTATGTACTTCATCTATGATCTCCTTGAACACTTCAAGAGATTCATGTTTGTATTTCATTAAATACAAACTACCATATCTACTGAGGTCATAAGTAAATATAATGAAGTACCATTGATTACCGTTAGCATTTATTCTAAAAGGTCTATATACATCAATATGTATAATCCTTAATAGAATAATTGTTCTCCCACTACATCTAGTGAAGAACCTTTGTCATATTGCACAATGAATGAGATTAGCATGTCTCTATTGGTTCAATAACCAAAATGAGTCTGGATAACCATCATATGGATTTCTAGAAATGCAATTCTCATTTATGCACTACAAATGACTATGTTGTAGGCATTCAAGTTTGAATTATCATTCATTCATTACATGTGTCATACACATTTGTCTCTTTAACTATCAAATATAGTTGATGAGACATAGGCATTGCCTTCAGTTCATTACACTCTTGTCCAAACAATATGTATGATGATTTCATTGACGATAGATGTATAATAGTAATTCACTAATTCTATTATATTCCCATGAATGTCATATTGTAACTATAAAGGAAGCAACTCTTGCTCCGGATAGTTTCTAGCTTACTTTTTCTCAGGTCCTAAAGTAGAGATCTCTATCTCTTTCATCTTTCTGAGGTCCTCTATAAAGAGGTTATTTCCCTTTCCTACTTACCCCTCTCCATATCTTGAGTGATGAAGACTTTGACCCAAGCTTGGCCTCAGAACACTTCTTGATGTTTCTTTAGTCTATGGACTTCTTTACTCTTCTGATCATTATCACAGGTTTTGTCCTTTCTTCATTCATGCTTTGGCATCAACATGCCAAGCACTTCAGACAGTGGTCTGACCAAGCTTCTCAATATTTGATAAATTGGCTATATGATTCACACAATTATTTGTAGAATCATATGTTTGGTCAACTCTTGACCTATAAAAAATCACAGTTAATCTATATGTGCAATCACATTGAGCATATGAGATTATACTTGATCTCTATTTGTTTGTTTATACTCAAACATCACTTTGAAGACATTATACCTTTCATGCTCTACATGATTCTTAAGATGTATAACAATCTCAAGAATGTCCATGTTTCAAGTTATTTATGCAACTCATAGTTCATATAGCTTAGCATAATGTTCTTGATGTCTTAGGCATCATTGGCATACTTCAAGTAAGCATCTAATTTTAGCCTTAGGCGCATTCATAGTGGTTCTACTAGCTTTGGTCTTTCAAGGACTTTAGAGTTTACACTCACTATTGAGAACACTTCTCAAAGGTCCCAAACCAGTTTTGAAGTTTTATCCTATCTATGAACTAATCGAAATGATAATGTATTTGTGTTTGTCATTTGGAATCTACAAAAGAATTTTTCAATTTTTCAAAACATTTTTTTTGATAAATTTGACAATATTAATTAGGCCTTTAATTAATTATCGCTCCCACTATTTTGATCAAATTGATAACCCTCAAGTATCAATTCGAAAGATTGCAATGTACAACCTTCTAGTGAGCCAAGAACCAAAACAACTGAGTTATTACCCAGCCAACACCAGCTTCCATAATCAATTATTAAGGTAGGTAACATTTACCAATTGCATCATATGCAGTTCTTGGATAGATGATATGCACAACTCTTTGCCATAAACATCTACATGCCTCAAGGTGCTTGATCCAATCAATGTCACCTAGTTAAGTTTAACCCAAATGCCAACACAATGAATATGCACCCTGCTAGGGTAGACCCACATATTCACCATCACACTTCCACGAGATAGATGGTGCACCATGCTAGAGCGTGCCCACACTTTGTCAATCAAGATTTTCATGTGTGTTTCTTTTGTAAGCCATCTCAAAATTAATATTTACATTGAGGGGTTTGGTATTTATATTCATATACATGTACAATCACCACATATATAGTATGTATCATATACATGCTATATCCCACAAGAAAACATGCAAAGTGATAAAGTGATGATATGGCCATCCTATTGTAATTCCTTGAGTCACAAGGAATTATGGTCATCTAGGTCTACATCACATGTAGTAACCTGTAGTTGATGAAGATTTGTGCTTGGGCCATTCCGGGTTGATCACCTCATCCCATGGCTGATCGACTCACATCCCAGCTAGTTGGTTGGGTGTTACCAACCGATCATCTGGATCCTCCATGAGATCGGTCTATCAGGTCGTTGTGCACCTCATCAGACCACCATCTGCTCATCTTGCTCCATGAGATGGTCATCTCAATCCATCACTCGATCATCTAGCTCCATGAGATGGTCATCTCGGTCCTCCAAATACTCATCTGGGAACCCTCCGTTCTTTGACATAATAGGAAATAAACTACCCTTACTTTACATATCTCTTTGGGAAACCCCGAGTTACATTAGGGGGGAGCAAGGGTAGAAGAGAAGGCTTGAGTTATCTCAAGTTACATTGGGATAGAAGAAAGGACTCAATACGTAGACCGAGATGCAAACAACCACAACCAACCAAGCACACATATAGGGGTTTATAGGCCATAATCACGCTACACATCCACCATCAAAACCTTTTTAGGGCGACTCATATCGATTGCATATATATACCATATCATATATGTATATTGGGATTTGTGGTGTTTAATCAGATATGCATATTAGCCAGTTTAAGTATTTGCATCACATGCAATAAATAAACGGAACAAAAACCAAAAACTAATCATATCGATTAATCCTAAAACATAGTATGTTGATGTGGCTCTGATACTACTGTTGGGTTTTATGGGACAAAACAGACAGTGAAAATAATAAAAAATTATCGAACCACAAACCCATAACCAGCAGATCACATCAACAACTATACAATAGGAAAGATAGTTTTAATGAGGTGTACCTGGTCCTGAGGCTTGCTCAGCGACAATACCTTGCAGCTAGTGTGGTCTTCAACTACCTAGTCTTCAATAGTGTTTTTGTAGCTCCTGTCCTTGACCCAGACTGCAGTTGACCATCGTCCTCCTGAGCGGAAGAAACCTCCCACCTCTATAGATAGTCCATACAGACCACAAGGAACTATAGTCGTCCTGTCCTGAAGGACACTAGAAGGAGTCATCCCCCTCTATTGGCGTACTAGTCACTGACACACTCTCCCACCACCAATTTTTATCCTGTAGTTGTCTTTCCCTCATTGTGCCTCCCTAGTCGGGTAGCACATGCTTTGGCTCTCTCAGTTACCACAACCAGAGAGGACAAAAACTTTGCTGAGCAACTGATGATCTAAGTTGTGTGTTCTGAGAAGCCCCTTGTACCCCTCTATTTATAGTAGAGGGCAGGGTCAGAGTTCCTAGTCTATGTGAGAGTAGAAGGGTCTGGATTTTCCATGAATTGATTATACTGCGATAGGCGAACAAGTCGTTTCACAACTCAACCAGTCGTTTGGGAAAGTGAGCTAGTCAGTTCACTTTTGAACTGGTCAGTTGGGAGTGTGAACCGGTCGGTTCACTTGGTGAACCGGTCATTTCACTTCCCATACATGCCTCCAATTGACTTTCCTTATTTGTTTCTAATTAATACAACGATTAATTCTTGTCCCAATCAAATTGAACAAGTGAAATGAAAATATTTTCTCACAAACTAGAAAAACCCAATAGCCGTTCGGTTGGTCCATGTGAACCGATCGGTTCACCAGTGTGAACGGGTCGTCTCACTGACCATGAGCCAATCGGTTCACCCAGTGAATCAGTCGGTTGATGGTCCACTTTGTGCAGAACTTAGTCAATGCATTTCTCAATCAATCTGACACTCTAATCAATTTGTTCAACACGTGAACTTGATGATTCTGAGTCAAGACTATTGATTGAATGTTTAATTGAGTACCTAAACACTTTAGTAATCAATCTATGCATCATTAATGGATAAACTCCTCTTCTAGGTTAATCCTATGTGTGTGACCCTATAAGTCCCATTTCACATTGGCAGTGAAAGTCCATAACTCACTTATGACTTCACAAGCAAAGAGCGGTTGTTAGTCGCACATCAGTGCTACCCAAGTGAAAAGGAAAGTTGGAGAACAAATTTCAACCTACAATCTATGATTAGTGTTACCATGATCGTATAGTTCCATTATCACTGACCATCCAGATTAAACTCGAGGCATGGAACGTCATCCTATTCAACATTCAATCAATGTTCCTTGACCTCTGAGCAGACTTTCTGAGATGCATGTGAGTTCACATACCATATATTGAATCACGTGAGTATGGCCATACATTTCTCAATCTCTCTCTTATCAAGGGTCCTAGATGTCTTACTACTTGTAGGAGGGACAAATCCCATATCTATCACTCGCAATCAAAACCCCATGTGTCAAAGTCACCCAATCATCACCTTTATAACACCCATGTTTCAAGAATGTGTTTGAAGATGTCAAAGTGTACCCAACGACATGTGATGAGTGTACTGATTTCAGGTCCAAGAACCACTATCACTATGACACATGATTGTGACAAACATTCCATGGTATCCATGTATCACTGTCATGGTGGGTTTGTCGGATATAGTGTTCTCTAACATATATCTATGTGCTTGAGTTGATAGCATATATCATGACTAAAGAGACTCTATCATCAGTCAACACACACTCTAGTCTTATGTATTACTTTTATCTATTTTGCTTCCATAGTAACATCCGACTAGGGACATAATAAGAATGTATGTACTCTTATCATACATATGGTCTCATTGTTCATGTCCTCAACATGAAGACATATGTCATCGAGTCACATCATTCTTTAGACATCTATCATGTATGTGTCATCATCTCATGATTGAGACAAACATAATCGATGGAATCACCTTTATTATTATCAAATCAAGTATCATATGCCTCATTGCAATAATCATATGATTGGCTCTCTGGGCATACTATACCAACATGTTGCTCCTCTCCATCATGAACCATGTTCTTCAGCCAGTCAACTCGGTTGTTAACTATGGGTGTTTGAGCACTAGATAGTCGGCCGCAAGTGCACGGTCCTTTGCCATACCCCAACGAACGTGTTGGTGCTCCCCGATTGTTCGGAGGTGGTTGAGGAAGCGAGATTGGTGAGGGAGATTCCTTGGACTGCCTAGAGTATAAATGGGAGAGAGGGGACAAAGTTGGTAGTAGATATGAGGGAAGGTTAAGGATTATGGAATTGATCGAAGTCCCTTGAACAAAACCATGGCCTCGAAGGGGGTTGTTACCCTTTATACAAGATTAGGCTATGGATGGCTGGCAAGGGGGGTCTATGATTTGTGGAAATCTGGAATAGACTTCCAATGGGGGTAAAACTTAGGATTAGTAGGCACAGATTTGCTTCCTGATCCCATTAGGATAATTTCTAGGAGTCCTAGTGAATTGGAGGGAAAGGAAATCGCGTAGACAAATAGGAATGTATTGTTCCCTATTTCCTTTCTTTTGCGAGGTAGATGACAATCCAAGATGTGTTGGATCTTAATCCAAAGGTTAGAAAGTGTGTGTGACATTAAAGGGGTCGGGCCTTAGTTTCCCAATTCGATCAATACTTGTGACATTTAAATCATATTTTTTGGAATCCATTTCACTTTAGGAAAAACTAAATATTTCGTATCTCCTTATCCTTAATTCCGATTGGTCCCAAATTTTAAAGGAAAGCTTAAAATATTTAAATCTATCTATGGGAAAGTTTTGGGAGCAAGATACGAAAGTTAAATATCCTTTTGTTTCCCCTTAAGAAATTGCTTTATTTGATTTATTTAATACATTAATTTACTTCTTTTTCCATCCAAAACTGGCAAGGACACATATTTAAGTGTATATTTGTCTTGGGTGCAAGTTAGGGTCGAATTATGCCCATTGGAAACTCTCAAGCTACCCTTTGTAGAAATTTCCACGCAAATCCTTATTAATCAATTTACTTTAACTTTAATGCATTAATTGATTAGATATTG
The DNA here is from genome assembly GCA_963693085.1 of Alisma plantago-aquatica. Taxonomy (NCBI): domain Eukaryota; kingdom Viridiplantae; phylum Streptophyta; class Magnoliopsida; order Alismatales; family Alismataceae; genus Alisma; species Alisma plantago-aquatica. The sequence goes on along the minus strand of OY856410.1, from coordinate 70,506,983 downwards.
TGAAAAAGGCTTTCCTTTGTGATCCATTGAATCAAAAATTAGAAATAAAACTTATTGTCCACTTAAAAGTTATTTCATCTTCCCTTTTGTGCCTTTTTGGGTAACTCCTTTAGAGGAGAGAGAAATGAAACCAACATTTATATATTTGAGTTAATTATAACACATAATCTACATACAAAAGAGAAAAAGTATTTTACTCTTATTACTTCATTATCTCTTAAGAAATTTTATGTCATGGTATTTTTGGATTTAGATCCTCAACTAATTCTATTTTAGAAAAACCACATTCTAAGGTTTAAATATACTTGAAATTTTGGGATGTTACAGAATGTCCATAACTAATTTATGACATCACAAGAAATAAGTGGTATCTAGCAAGACGTTATTTCTATACAAGTAATCAGAAAGTTGGATAAAAACTTCAACCTACAATTTGCAATGACACCTAATGAACGGATAACTACGCTCAAAAATGTATATTTGACACCCAAAATAGGATAATGGCGCCCAAAAATGGATGTTTGATGCCTAAAATAATGTAATGGCACCCAGAACTCAATGAATTTAATCAACATCCAGTAGAATGTTAAATGACACCAATTAATGAGTAAGTGTGCCCAAACATGAGTAATCGACACCCAGAACAAATTAATGATGCCCAAAACATGATGAACTTAATCAACATCTAGTAACACATGTAATGACACCTAATGAATGGATAACTGCGCCCAAAAATGGATATTTGACACCCAAAATAAGATAATGGTGCCCAAAAATGGATGTTTGGCACCTAAAATAATATAACGGCACCCAGAACTCAATGAATTTAATCAACATCCAGTAGAACATTAAATGACACCAATTAATGAGTAAGTGCACCTAGACATGAGTAATCAACACCCATAATAAGTGAATGATGCCCAAAATATGATGAACTTAATCAAATCCAGTAACACATGTAATGACACCCAATGAATGAATAATTGTGCTCAAAAATGCATATTTGACACCCAAAACAAGATAATGGCACATAACCACTTCCCTCCTCTTTTTTTACCTCTTTCCTCAAAAGTATATCAACATTACTCTTGTTTTAATGTAATTTTTATCACAAATTTAATGGTTTTTATTTCGTTCAAAAATTCATCACGGTTTAGAAATTATAAACAAAACAATTTTCTCTCTCATCACATAACCTCTACATACTACTTTTTTTGTTTTTTTCACAAAAATATATCAACATTGGTCTTGTTGTCTTGTATTTTTTATAAGGAATCTAATGTTTTTATTTCTTCAAACAATTCTACATGGTTCAAAAGTTATACGTAAAACAAATGTATTTCTCCATTACATAACCTCCACCAACCACCTCGCCCAATAAATACCCCTCCACATCACTCTAAAATTATCCTAAAATGCTAGTGCCACCTCACCGCCTACCCACCCTGCCAATACCACCTTCAAAAAGGCAAAACTTCTCAATTTTTTCCTAAACCACTTTTGGGTGTGAGCGTAACTTGCGTGTGACCTGGATTGCACGCGACCAAATCATTTTCATATAGAATGCTCATTGATTATGTAGCCAAGTGATAATTGTGGCCCAACTATATTTAAAATAGTTGTATGGATTTGGCCATGCAAGTAATACATCTGACTCATACAACATGACCCAAACCTTCTTGAAGGTAGATTTTCTCTTCAATTTGCAGACATGCGCCAAAACCGTCTTAAACAAAGAAAATTTAATCCTTTTCCTCTAATCAAATTCTCCACTTCACTTTTATTGACGGTGTGTCTAGAAAAGTATGGGTCTACTATTTGTAGAAGAAGGGTTGGGTGTTTGATACATTTAAGAAGTTCCATGCTATGGTTGAGATAGAGATAAGTAAAGAGTTTAAGTTTCTCCATTCTGATAACAACGGAGGTGAGTACAGTTCAAGAGAGTTCATTTCTTATTGTGGAGGTTTGGTATTTGGTATGAGAAGATAGTTCTGGGTATCCCACAACACAATGGTTTTGTTAAATTGATGAACATGACCATTATGGAGAGAGTTAGATGCATGATGAAGAATGTCAAATTACCAAATTAGTCATGGGAAGAATACTTGCTACTTGATTAATACATGAGAGTTTGTCCCTTTACATTTTAATAATCTAGAGAATGTGTGGATAGGGAAGTCAACTTCCTACTCTCACCTTAGGCTATTTGGGTGAAAGACATTTGTACATGTTCTTGAGGAGTAGAGACGGAAGCCTGATGATAAATCTACTCCTTGTATATTTTTAGTTATGGTGATGAGAAATTTGGATACAAGATATGGAACCTAGAAAAGAAAAATATGATTATAACAAGAGATGTCATCTTCTTTGAGGACCTGATACATTTTGGTATTGTGGTTACTAAAACTAAGTATCTTGTAGATGATATTGTGATTGATACACCGGTTCCCTATCCAGCCAATAGAATGTTGATGTAGAGCATATTGAGGATGATAAGATCCCTCATGATATGACAGAGGATGATCTTGGTGTAGATGACGTTGAAAAACCACTAGAGGGGGTGAATAGGGTTTTTTTTGATAAATTTAAAGTATTATTTAACTCAAACAACCAACCACAGAAATATTGGACAAGGGGACAAGGATTTAGAGTGGTTCCAACCTTAGCAAAAACTAAGGCAGTCAATCAAAATCCCGGTTGGGTAAGCAACCGGGTAGTGGATTGACTGCCTTAGTTTTTTCTAAGGTTGGAACCACTCTAAATCCTTGTCCCCTTGTCCAATATTTATGTGGTTGGTTGTTTGAGTTAAATAATACTTTAAATTTATCAAAAAAAACCCTATTCACCCCCCCCCCCTCTAGTGGTTTTTCAATTGGTATCAGAGCAGGCTTTAAGGAGCTCTAATCGAGTCTTGAAGTATGAAGGGTGGTGGTGTCTACAACCGCAAACAAAGGAAAAGTATGGACCAATCTTCAACAAGTTGCAGTTGGTGCTTAGGAACAAGCCACACAACACTTGGTTGCCCATGGAGGTCAAAGAAGGAAGACACGCATAAAGAATGTCTTATTGCTACAATAAGTGAAGAAGAAGAAGAAGAAGAGGTAAGCCTTTTTGATTTATCTAAAGAAGAGCTAGTTGCTAGTCTTGAATAGACACACAATAAATATATTGAGTGCAAGAAGAAATTAAAGAAATCTAATAAAGAAAATGATGAGTTACATGCTAAGCTTCTTGCTCTTACATCTGAAAATGAAGATCTCAAAAAGGTTATTGAAGGTCATGATATTAAGCTAAAATCTATAGAAGAAAATTGCAATTTTCTTTCTCTAGAAAAGTTAAATTTGCAAAGTCAAGTAAATGATCTTCAAAAACAACCTGTTCTGTGTACACATCTAGATTATGATACTATAGTGAAAGAAAGAGATTCCTTGTTATCTAATCTAGATCAAGCAAAGTTAGACATAAATAAAAGAATGGATGAGATTGTTAAGCTGCAACAAAAAGTTAATAGTTTGAGTAACAATGATACTCTTGATAAAATTTTAAATAATTCTTATCATCAAATTGGAAGGAGAGGACTAGGATTTGAGCCTAAAGGAAAATCTTATCAAAAACCTAGTTGGGGAAGAACACAAGTGCCAAAGAGTCAATCTATGTATGTACCCAAAGGTAAATACATACCCAAGAACAACCTAGAACAAAATCATAGAAAGAGATATGAGGTTGATTCTATATGTCGTCATTATTGTTTGCGTCTTCGACATTATTCTTTTTCATGTCCTTACAAGAAAAAGGATGTTAGTTAGTATGGGTTCTAAAATCTCCAAACTAAATGGATAAGATTAAGTTTAGATATGATCAAAGACTCTAAATTGTATATCTATGTCTATCTCAACTTAACATAATAGGATTCCAAGTTAATCCAAGAAATTAAAATTTTCAAATATACATCTTCAACTAACTTGTTTTAGTTTGGATTCTCAAAACCTAGAAAATTGTATATAATTAGTTGAGATTAGATCTAAATGTTACCTTGATATTCATATGTTTTATCTCAACTAAACTGAGTTTTAAATTGCATAATTGAATTGGAAGTGATAGATGTTTTATTTAGAAACAATTACTGAAAACAATACAGAAACAGTAACAATTTCGGTCGAGAAATTGTCAACCGAGACTATGTCGGTCGAAAACTTTTTCAACCGAGTAAAACTCTGACAAGACTATTTAAATAAAAGACACTTAAATAATAATCAACTTAAGCAGATAATGAACTTTATATATTCTTGTGCCTTGAATATTTGAATGATCCAAATCAAAAGAAAGAATATATGAGCATCAAAACAAAATACTTTTCATGATTAAATTATCAAGTATACAAGATAAAAGGATCGATTTTACTAAAATTGCTGCAAAAATGTTGCTTGCAAAGAAAAATGATACTAAAATCTATACTCTTACTGTAAGTAGACATACTTTATTGGAAAAATAAGTTACATATCTTGAAGACAAATTTCTCAAGAATATTAGTAGTTTGTATCATTACATATATGTTAATAACATCCTTATTAAACTTGATGCAAACCAAAACTTGTGAAATTCTGAGTTGTATGCATATTGAAATTGATTATGCTTTCTTTGAAAATTCAAATGTTATCAAATTTCAATTGCTACTTTCTTGATGATTAAGCATAAATAGTCTATCTTAAAATTTCCATTAGAATGATTAAGATAATTTGTTCTAAGAAAATCAAAAGAATAAATATCATTGTGACATCAAAATGTATATGCACTAATTAAGTCTGAAATATGATCAATAATCTTGAATTAAGTAACCTTATATCTATCTCAACTTCACACAATTGAATAACAAAGTATTACAACGCATAAACTAGAACATACAGATTGTTGAATAAAATCTGCAGAAACATTCTCGATCGAGAATTACTTCAACCGAAAATAATTCGGTCGACAAATTGTTCGACCGAGCAAGAGTCTGGAAAATATGTTCTACTGTTTCTTATTTGCTATCAATTCAGCAATAATAAAAAGTGTTTTAATCAAGAATAAATCTTGGAGATCATCTTTGAAACAAGACATATTGATCTTTTGCATCATGAATTAATATATAACACTATATGAAATCCTTAAACATATTGCAAAAGTGTTATATGAAAACTGATTTTGAACAAACCTTATTCATTTATTGAAAAAAGTTTATTAAGCATATACATTTACATGGTTTGTCTTAAATTTGAAAATCCATGAACCATAAATGAGATTATCTTGGTATTATCCTCTACATGGTTTGACTTAAAACTGAAAATTATGAATGGGTTTAATCAAGGAAGTTACTGTTTTATCATAATCCACATGGTTTTTCCTAAGTATTCCTTGGTATATCTATATAGGAACCATGTGTGTTGAAATTTAGCCTAAATTATCATAATTATTGCATTTATATGATGATCATTGTATTATGGATATGCTTCTACTTTTCTATCATAATTTTTTGTGCCATGATTATTGTGTTTCATTGGTTTGTCTAAATAATCTGTGATGCATATATACAAACCATGAATGGATACTATTCTTGATCATCGTCATTTAGCTTATATGAAGATTCTATTTTGCATAAACAGTAAAATTTTCATGACACAAATGCATTTTTAAATTTGAAAATCTGCAAAAATTGCCTCTTGGTTAAAATCAAGTTTGACCAAGGGGCGCTATGGTCGAAGTCAAGGTCGACCTAAAATAAGCTTGACAAAATGCTTATTTGTACATCATTCTACTGCACTTAATCTTAGTATCTTGATTCAAAATGTGTTTATCATATTTAAAATATAATTTTAGTGCATAAAAAGTCAACTTATTATGATATAATATTGATTGTGACCTTAGAATCCTTAAATTATCTCTACTATAAGATTAAGGGGGAGCTCACACAAACTATCTTGATCATAAGATTAAGAAGCTTACAAAACTTTGTAAACATCATTTGAAGCTTGTTATGACCTTAGTATCCTTAAAAGTAGTTTTGGTTATGAAAAACAAAGAAATTTACAATATTCATGAATATAACATATATCTTGCTCTTAATGTAATTCTCTAAACAAATTTGGGCTTAACATCTCGTGTATTTGATTAGAAATACATACATGTATTCTATTATAAGCTTAAAGGATTCTCATGTCATTTTTAGGGCTTAACATCCCTTGGAAAATGGATGAGAAATCAATACACATATGCCATGAACTTAAGAGAATCTCATATCATTTCAAGGCTTAACATCCTTTGCAAATGATTGAGAAATAAATTGTGGCTAAATTTGACAATAAGTGGTTTGCATCCCTTGCTTTTAAAACTGAATATCTTATTAAGGGGGAGCATCTAATTATCAAATTAAGGGAGAGAAATAAAAAGTCATACTAAATGATTATCTTGGATATCTTTTTGAAATGACAAAGGGGGAGAAATAATATAAAATCAAAAACATAAAATAAATTGAGTTTCATAATATCTCGGCCAGCACACACTTGCAAAACAAGAATGGCTACAAAAGGTAAACTTCAGGTATGAAACTCATATGATTTATATTTCCTGATTTTATATTTAGGAAATGTTTGTCATCTTCAAAAAGGGGGAGATTGTTGGCTAAATTGGCATTAGTATAATCCCTTTCTTTCGATGATGAAAAACATTTCATTCTTGTGAATCTAACATGCTACTTGAGTGTGCAGGAATAAGGTGGATGACAAATACTTGGAAGATCTATATGTAAAATTGCTTTAAGTCATGAATGTAATCAAATGTAAAAACTTATACAAATATATAATGTACAAGTACTTAGACATCATGTAAATCAAGCGTTAGATCTTCCCTAGCCAATCACTACACTTAGATAGGTCATCCCCCTCAATAGTGTCACATATGCACACTCATACATACACTTAGCACTTTATTTGAAACATTGAAACATGCTCAATCTCGGTCGACAAACTCCTCGACTGAGACACTCTCGGTCGACAAATTCCTCGACCGAGAATGACCCAGGTAGCCATTAGACATAGCAGACAAAGTAGTTGGGAGTTGGATCAGAATGTTATATACACTTAACTCCAGACAGTCCCTCGGTCGACAAAACTTCGACCGACTGGGATCTCGGTCGACAAATCTTCGATCGAGACTGTCTCTGTCTGCAATTTTCAGAATTAATTAACTAGCCGTTGTTAAACCAACTAGTGGATACCTAACGGCTAATTGAGCACCTGGAACCCCCTAGAAAGTGTCTAGAATGTCCTTAAGCATCCATAGGCCATTCCTATAAATAGGACAAGACATAGAACACCCAAAGTACACTTGTGAATATACTTGAGCTTACACTTGCAATTGGAAATTTGTTTTGAGCAATTGAGCAACATTAGCATTGGCTATTCTTTTCTTTTCTCCAATTTCGTGTCCTATAGGCTAGCATCTCTTATCCACAGCACTTACACTTCTATATACATTGCTTAGGAGATCAAAACGTTTGATCTAGGAAATCAAGCCTTGAGCTACAAGTGGTATTGTAATTTCTATTTTTCCTTCTTGTTCCTTTTATCCTTTGTATTCTCCTTGCTACTCCTAGGGTTGGAGGCTGCGGATTGGAGAAGGTTCTTCTCGGTGGAGAAGGTGGACTTCGGACTACTTCAAGAAGGCTATTGCAACGGGAAGCTACTTCAAGAGGAAGGCTACTTCAAGGGGGAGCTTGAAGTTACTTCAAGAAGGCTGCTTCAAGATTGGTGCAATTACTTCTAGGTGAAGGCTGTCCGAAGGGTTTGGTGAAAGAATTGTAATTTTATGTAAAGTCCTTGCGAGGTAATAAAATTTGATTCTTTCAAAATCCCAGTTGGGTAAGCAACCGGGTAGTGGATTGACTGCCTTAGTTTTTTCTAAGGTTGGAACCACTCTAAATCCTTGTTCCCTTGTCTAATATTTTTGTGGTTGGTTGTTTGAGTTAAATAATACTTTATTTGTTGACCGAGATCCCAGTCGGTCGAAGTTTTGTCGACCGAGGGACTGTCTGGAGTTAAGTGTATATAACATTCTGATCCAACTCCCAACTACTTTGTCTGTTGTGTCTAACGGCTACCTGGGTCATTCTCGGTCGAGGAATTTGTCGACCGAGAGTGTCTCGGTCGAGGAGTTTTTCGACCGAGATTGACCCTGTTTCAATGTTTCAAATAAAGTGCTAAGTGTATGTATGAGTGTGCATATGTGACACTATTGAGGGGGATGACCTATCTAAGTTTAGTGATTGGCTAGGGAAGATCTAACGCTTGATTTACATGATGTCTAAGTACTTGTACATTGTATATTTGTACAAGTTTTTACATTTGATTACATTCATGACTTAAAGCAATTTTAGCATATAGATCTTCCAAGTATTTGTCATCGACCTTATTCCTGCACACTCAAGTAGCATGTTAGATTCACAAGAATGAAATGTTTGTCATCATCGAAACAAAGGGATTATACTAATGTCAATTTAGCCAACAGACGTATGTGCCCATGAGGCACCTAAGTAGGGAGAGAAAACCCAACAAGCGGATCTAATAGAGCCACAAATGAGGAGATTTACCAAAGAAAAAATGGTGTCTACCAGATATTCTAATTCAGAATGGTCGTTGGTCACCAAAAGAGGGAGAGCCTGAAAGAAATGAGGAAGAAAAGTCTCATTAGGAAATGATAGGTGGATATAAGAAATGTAATATGAGATGAACTTATTGAATAAAAATGATACCTATGAGTTATGCAAGCTTCCTGAAGGTAGAAAAGACTTAAAGAACAAATGGGTCTTCAAGCTAAAGAATGATGGGATGTCAACAATGTGAGATACAAATACATACTCATTGTGAAAGACTTTGGGGGGGAGATATGAGATTGACTTTGATAGGATCTTTTCTTTAGTACTGAAAGTGACTCCATCCACACCATTTCGAGCTTGGTATCTAGCTTAAACCTAGACATTGAGCATCTTGATGTGAAGACAACCTTCCTCCATGATGAGCTAGATAGAGATTTATATGAAACAACCTGAAGGATTTGTAGTGAAAGGTAATGGTTTGTAGGTTGAACAAAAGTATTCACGAGCTAAAACAAGCACCCATGTAATGGTACAAAAAGTGTGATTATTTTATGTTTATGCAAGATTATCATAGGATAGAGGTAGATCATTGTGTTTACTTTGGGATATCTTTAGGTGGTCGTTTCATTGTTCTCTTGATTTATATTGATGATATGTTGGTTGTTAGTAAATATGCTTAGATGGTTGAGAAGCTTTAGAAGGAATAGTTTAAGTTTTTTCACATGAAAGGCTTGGGACCAACTAGACAAATTCTTTACATGAACATTAGGTGTGATATGAAGGTAAGAAAATTTTGTTGTCATAGGAAAAAAAAGTTGAGCACATCCTTGATAGGTTCAAAATGAAGGGAGAAGAGCTAGTTGATACCCCCTTAGCCAATCACTTAAGAGTGAGTGGAAAAAAAACTCCTTCTATTGAGCAGGAAAAGCAAGACATGACTCACATACCCTACTCATCTGTAGTAGGAAGTCTGATGTATGATATGGTGTGCACTAGGCCTTCTCCATTGCACATGTAGTTGGTGTGACTAGAAGATTTCTATCAAATCCTAGTAAGGAGAATTGAGATGTTGTTAAATGGATTATCAGATATTTGAGGGGTACATATAGTACTTGTTTATGCTTTGGCGACACACCACCAGTTCTTATAGGTTCCACAGATGCAACTCTGCCAGGTTGTTTTGATCATTGGAATTCTATCTAAAAGTTTCTATTCAATTGTAGGGGGACTTATTAAGCAAACTGAATTGTAAAAGTGTGTTGTTTAATATAATACTGAGGTAAAGTATTATCACAACTTGTGAAGTAGGAAAAGAGATTGTTTGTCTAAAATATTTTTTATAAGAACTGGGTTTAAACTTAGGCTGAGTATGTTGTACACTGTGAAAGTCAAAGTGCCAATTTTTGTTAGATCCTAGATGGGTGATTGGATGCTCTAGAGGGGGGTGAATAGATATGAAATCACTTAAATAAAATTCATTAGACCTTTAAGATATATCAAAAGATAGGGTTGCTAAATAGGAAGTATGAGTGCAACTAAAACATGCATAGAGAGAGATTGAACATACACCAAGTGACAAGCTATGTAGAGTGGTTCCATACTTCAAACTAGAAGTGAGTTAGTCCACTACCTAGAGAGGTCAACCTATAGGATTTCTTAACCATTGCACTCTTATATTCATTCATAAGACTTACAATACATGACCAACCAAAGGACTTGCCTATCCAATACAAAGAGTCTTCAACCTTACCACGGACTTACCCACTTTGCAATGAGTCTTCAGCCTTATCCAAGGACTTAACCACTCTTGCACAAGTCTTCATCCTTGTAGGGATTACCCACACTTCTTGGATCTTCAACCTTTGACTTCACCTTCACACGAAGAAGCTTCCACCAAGGACTTCCCCACTTGAGCAAGGAGTCTTTTGCCTTCGCCAAGGCTTACCCACTCTTGCTTCAAGTCTTTAGATTTGATCTTCACCAAGGGATGCCTTCCCTTGTTCTTCTTCACCTCTCTTAGACAAGAGAGAGATAGGGTGGTGGTGGAAGTGAGAGCCTCACAAGATATACATGCAGGACTAGCTCTCTTACATATTTCCTACTCACTCTAACGAATGTAGCAAGTGATTAAGTTTAGAGAGAGAGGAGGTTGTAGGAAGAACTCAACTATAGAATAGGAACCTCACATAGAGTTTTGCATTGAATGCTCAACCTTGAAATGAAGCCCAAGGGGTCCTATTTAAAGTTTGGGATGCCCCTTAGCCTTTGGGAACACTTAAGAACAAAAAATAGCCATTTTGTGGCTTGTAATGGATATATTTCATTTGTTGCAACTCCACAATGGCTAGAAGCACTTTTTTGCACTTTTACGTTCAATGCAATCGGTCGAGTTTCTATAAAGGTAACTCGACCGATCCCACTAAGAGACAAGACCAATTTAGGCCATCGGTCGAGTTTGTCCTGGGGTAACTCAACCAATTCACTTAAATTAGTTTTGGTCAGTAGAGGGATTGGTCGAGTTTTGTGAAGTGTAAACTCGACCGATCAAAACTCATTTTCAAGATCCAATCAGGATCGATCGAGTTTGCAACTCAACCGATGAAAAACCTGATGTGAGTTTTGGAAAATGGTTTTTGAGTGCTTAAATATTCGATCTAAGTGCTCCTGATTTTTTCTAAGCCTAATTACCAGTCATACAATCATTACAAGTGATTTACAACATGATTCTAATGGATTTACATCATATTACAAAAATGTGCACTTGTATTAACTTTGACTTGTCTTTTCTCCAAGTTGAGATGCACAAGTTAGGGCATTTGGAGTGTGTCTATACCTAATTTGAAGTCACTCAAGTAGAAGCATTAGATACAAATAATTGGAATGGTTTAGTCATCATCAAAACAAGGGTTTGGTCAATTTAGACCTTTAGTCAACAATTTTGAGGAAGAATTTTTCTTATTACTCGAGGACAAAGGATATTGATTTGAGATACCACTGGTTGTATGAAGCTATCAGTGAAGACCAGTTAAAGATGAAGAAGGTCCACACTAACGACAATCTTTCAAACATGCTAATGAAGGTAGTTCCTACAAAGAAGCTTGCTACTTATAAGGAGTTCTCCAGATTGAACTCCAACTGAGGATTCATGAGGACAATATCTACTTTGGGCTCATGGGGGAGATTGTTGGGCCAATGACCATTTATTTCCAACCCACTTTGGGAGGCCCATTAGGGCATCATTGCAGCACACAAAGGGATATAAATACATGTTGCTTGAGCCACATTTAGTCATTCATCCATGTTTCGATGGAAGAATATGAAAGTAAAGAAAGAAGAAAGAAAGAAGTAAGAATAAAATGAAGGAGGGCCATGCCAATATGGTTTCTTCTCTATGTTCTCTACTATTGACTTCTACATTCAAATAATCTTTATCTACCCGAGTGTTCTCTACAAGGGGGTATTTTTCCATGAGGCCATTTGGTGTGGTGGTGTATTGAGTTGGTTAAATTGTATCTCATCCTTTTACTATGTATTCCTCAATTTTTGGGTCAAAACTTGAGATGAACTCTGTGATATCTTGATCAGTAGATTTCTCTGCCGAACTTTGACGCCGTGGTTTTTCCTTGCACATTGTAGGGGGTTTTCTATGTAAATTTTAGTATTCTCTCATGGTTTACTTGTCCATGTTTATTTATATTTATGTGCTTTCTCAGATCTTGCTTATTATATTGTTGCACTACACCACATATTGGATATTATGTACCTAGCCCACCCGTGTAGGTTCTTCTTCTATATTTTATGTGTGTTAGATATACACATCTTTCCATGTAATCACCCCTTTTTAGAATACTCTTTGTTGTCATGATACTCTCATATTGCCTTATACAACAACATATATTTGGTCGTTAAGCTATTTTTAGGGTAGACCTTCTTCATCAAGTGCAATATCTTTGCACGTCAAATAGAATTTTTGCAACATATAGCTAGATTGTATTATCATATATAGTAGAGCATAATTCCATCAAAGTTTCATTTTAAACCTTCTAATTATTCCAGTGATATTATATGCTCATATACAACACATGGTGCATGAAGTAGTTATTTGTAAAACTCAATTGTTTCCTCATCTACACATTACAATGCATTATTTGGTCTATTGTCTAGAATGTACTCGGGAATATACGCTAATCATGACCATTTCCCTATTTGTATTTTCTTATTTTTCAAAATAAACAACAAAGTCTAAAAATTCATTTCAAATAACCCATTCAGTCAAAATAAGCAACAACTCGCTAAACTAGTAAAGCCCATCAACGAGATTGTTTTAGTTGCATCTTAAAGCTATACAATCCTATTAGAGCTAGAGTAGGGAGATCCTTGGTGAAAAGCCCTTGCATGTTGGTCATTTATCAAGTTTTTATAAGATTCAAAATTAGAATCAACTTGTTGACCTAGTAGAGAATGAATTTCTATTAGTTTTCTCACTTTATTTTCAACAATTGCAATTTTTCTCTCTTCTCGACCCTCTTTAATGGAGTTATTGATGGTGCATGGTGGAAATACTATTCCTTTCTATAAGGTCCCTTTGTTCCCTACTTCTTTGGAGTAGTTATTGCTAGTTCCTTGATGTATGGAATTTCTTGGGTAGTTTGTGTAATTTATTATTTTTGTTAACAATAACCAAGCAATATAAAGATTTTGCATCCTCTACATTGAGTATTTTGTAATTGAGTTTTCCACTTTCCCTATGTTTATTACCATAAGCACTTTTGTTCCATAGTATGAAAAGTTTTTTATGGTCTTGAGATTATTGTTTAGATCCCTTATGGTGTTAGTAAATCATTGTAATCCTAAAGATTGGTAAATTTTTTTTAAAATTTTAGATGATTACAATAGAAACATTCAGAATAGAAGGGTTTCAGTCCTGAAGAGATGTATTTTGTGTTGAGTATGATAGGAAAATGATATGAGATAATATGATCCCTATGTGTTGGTGTGTATGACCAGAGAGCCAATCATATGATGATTGTAATGGAATATCATGAAAACAATTTGATTAAAAATAAAGGCAATCTTCTATTTATTTTGTTTTATTTAGTTATGAGATAATGATATTGCATAATAAATGTCTAAAGAATGATGTTACTCAATAGTGTATATCTTCGAGCTGGGGACTTGAACAATGAGATCATACTGATGCTAAGAGTATATACATTCTCGATATGTCCCTAGTCAGTTGTTATTGTGGAAGACAATAGACATCAATAACACATATGACTAATGTGTGTGTTGGTTGATGATAGAATCTCATTAGTTATGATATGTGATATCAAACCAAACACATAGATATTTTTTAGAGAACAATATATTAGACAGATCCATGTTGAGAGTGATGCATGGAAACCATGATTGGTAGTCAAAATCATCTCTCACATTGATGGTGGTGATCGTGAATTTGAGACCTGAAGTCACTACACTAATCACATGTCATTTGATGTACTTTGACATCATCCATTTTGACCTTAAATATGGGTTGCCATAAAGGTGGTGCTCGGGAGCACTATGACACATGGGGGTGACTTTGAGTGATGTAGATGTGATTTGTCCCTCCTACATGAGTTTGATATCCTAGCCACTTGATAAGCAAGACTAATAAATTCATGGCCATGCTCATGTGAGTCAATATGTGATATTGAGCTTACATATATCTCAAATATTTAGCTCTAGCTCAAGGAATATGGATTGAACATTGAAGAGGATGATGATTCCATGCCTCAAGTTCCATTTCGATATCAGAGAGAATTGAACTATACAATCAGTGTAACACCAATCACAAATTGTAGGTTGAAGTTGTTTCTCCAACTTTCCGATTACTTGGATAGCAATGATGTCTTGATAGATACCACTCATTTTTTGTGATGTCATAAAATAGTTATGGACATTCACTGCCAATGTAACTTCGAACCTATAGGGTCACACACATAGGATACACTTGGAATAGGAGTATATTCATTAATGTAGTTTAAACTTGATTACCAAAGTGTTAGGTATTCAATTTGAACAATAATGGCTGAAAACGTTGATTGACTAAATGGTGAACTGACTGGTTTAAGTGTTGAACGAACTGATTCAAGTGTCAGGTCAATTGAACCAACATTGGAAATCAGATCCATGAGAAGACGGGTTCAACAAGTGAACCGATCGACTCAGATCTATGGCCCGATCAGTTCAGGTTGTGAATTGACTGTTTGCTTGATCAATCCAATTAGATCGTCGATTGATGATGATGTCATATTGTGCATTAATCGAATTTTAATTGCTAATGCAATTGCAAATAGGAAACATAGTGAAATGATTGGTTCAAGTGTTGAACTGATCATCTCATGTGTGAACTGACTGGTTCACTAGTAAACCAAATGGTTCAATGTTCACAGGTTCAGGAAAACTCATGTAATTCTATCTCTCCAACTCCCACTCAAACTGGAAGCCCTAACCTTGGCCCTCCTATAAATAGATGGGTACCAGGGGCCTTCCAGAGACACAAAAATAAGATGTGACAATTGTTGTCTTCTCACAGTTGTGGTAACACGAGGACCCGAATAAGTTCTAACCTTCAAACAGAGGAACAACGAGGGAGAGACAATTGGGAGAGCAAGTTGATGCTAACACATCAACTAGGAGGGACAAATCCTCCCCATCTATTCATCTATAATGAAAGAAGTTCTCAGTGGTCAGTGTGGACTACTACAGAGGTGAGGAGGTTGTTTCCACCCTCTACGAGGATGAAGTCAACCACCGTCTATGGTGATCTGCTAGGAGACTGACGTTGATAGTCGTCTAGGTGCAACTTGAAGAAAGGTGTACAGTGCTATAAGGGATTGTCACTGGACTTGCTCCATAACCATGTATAAACCTTGCAACCCTATTTTCCATTATATAGTTTTGGCATGATTTTTGTCTAAGGGGAATATGGAAGTATTTTTTTGTTTTCACTGCCATATCTGATGGCATATTTTCCAACACTGGTATCAGATCCACGCACATTTACTATGTTTTGGGATTTAACTGATATGACCAGATTATGATTTTCATCATTTATTAATAACATGTGATGTGAATATTTAAATGGTTAATGTGCATATCTGATTAAATACCACATACAATCCCAACTAATATATATATATATATATATGCAATTTACATGGGTCACCCTAAGTTCAGTTTTGATGGTGGATATTTAGCATGGTTATGGACAATAACCGCTAGATCCTTGTGCATTGTTGGATGGTTGTTGTTCCTATTTTATCTCGATTGGCAGACCGAGCCTCTATCTTATCTTTCATATGTAAAAGTGTTAATTCTCTCCTTCCAATACTCCCCTCAAATGTGACTCGGGTTTCCCTATTACCATGTAATATGTTAAATAGGATAAGCATAGTTTTATTTATTTGTTATGGTAAAGAAGACGCTCAGCACCAGATGAACCACCTATTTCAGTAGTTGAACTGATCAGCTGGAGGATCGAGGAGGACAAATGATAGGAGGATTCGAGCCAATAAACCGGTGGTCCAACTGATTGATTGGAGGTCTCTAGAAGTCTCCTAGACTTGAGACCAAATGACCATTCTAAGAAACCAACCAACAGACCAAGAGGTGAACCCATCGGTTCAAGAGTTGAATCGATCGAACCAGATTGGATGAAGCACAAATCTTCATCAAAAATAAGTTTCTACATATGATTTGGACGTTAGGTGGAGTAATTCTTTATGTTTCCAATGAATTATAATAGTTTGGCCATAAACATCACTTATGTTTTATAATTACATGTTTTTCGTTTGTGGGATATATCATGTATATGATACGTACTATACGTATGTGGTGATTGGGTATGTATATGTATATAAATATAAAATCCTTCAATAAAATATTAAGTCTTAGATGCTTTCCATAAGAAACACGCATGAAAAGCTTGATTAACTACGCATGAGCAAGCCAAGCAGGGTGTGTTGTCTATCACGTAGAAGCGTGATGGTAGTCATGTGGGTATGCCAAGTAGGGTGCATCAATATTGTGTTGGCTTTTGCGTTAGACTTAACTAGGTGATCTTAATGAGATGAAGTACCTAGAAGCATGCAGATGAATGTGGAAAAGAGTTGCAGATACCATCTATCCAAGAATTGCATAAGATGGAATTGGAAAAAAGTACCTACCTTAATGGTCGATTATGGATGCTGGCATTGCCCGGGTAATAACTCAATTATTTTGGGTCTTGTCTCACTAGAAAATTGTACACTGCAATCTTTCAAATTGATATGTGAGGGCTATCAATTTGATCAAAATAGTGGGAGAAATTATTAATTAAAGGACTAATTAAAAATCTTTAAATTTTATTTTAATGAAATTAAATCAAAAGAGTTTTGAAAAACTATAAATTTCTATTATAGAAGTAGATGATGACAAAAAACACTTTTTCCTTGCAATTTGTCCTTGAGGAGGATAAGATGACTGGTGTGACACCCTCATACACTAAATGAGATTACTTAAAATAAAACACACGATCAACAGCTAAGAAATCACATAACCGTAAAAATGGGTAAATTGAAATCGATTCTAACATTACCATCATATTATGAAACATTACATAAAGGCCCAACAACTTGTATAACATCACATACCATATCAGATATTTACGTATATGTCCAGTGGCCACAGCCACAACCTGTATACAAAAAAATATTATTCCACATGTACATGCCATATACAAACATCAACACACTGCCAAAAACTCGTGTCGATATACATATGATCTACAAAGCATCCCCTTCTTGAACCTGAGAGTGCAGGTATGACTCTAGGACTCTACAACTACTATCCAACCTTCACCTCCTACTACTCTCCAAGCTACTCTTCTTCAACACCACAAACCTGACCACGTCACTGACGACCACCTAAAAAGATGTGGTGACCCGCGAGGTGAGACCAACATCCCACTGAGAGATATAACTCTCAACTGAAGATTATTGATTACAACATATAACATTATTATTAAATAGATTAACCTGGTTAAAGTGATTAAGCAGGTTAAACAGACTGAGCATATTAGATACACTAAGCTAGTTAAACGGGTACGCATAGGAACAAGTAAAACTATCATCTACTAAATAGTTAATTTCTCTTACCGCATTACATAACCACTAAGAATTATATGAAACATATTAACCCTAAGCAGATATACTACATGTATTAACCCTTAGTAGATATAACCCTAAGAATTACATACCGCATTACTGCATTTCTCTTACAACATTACATCGACCAATGTGAGTCATATTTAACCCTAAGTAGATATACTATACGGTTGGATTACATCTTTTATTAAGCCCTGAGGAGTTTGAGGTAGACCACTCAGACTCCAACTGACCACTATTAAGTTGAAATCAGTGCCATACAAGATATAGGAGAGTTGAACTCCTAAGATATTATCCACCCTCAGTTAGTACAAGTCAGCCACAACGACATATATATTTTCCATCTGCAAAACAACCTAGTCCGCCTTGGTATATAGGTCACGACACTTGTAACTAGGGTATGCAAACCCTACCATCTGAGGTACATCCACATCCAGATAAGGATGCCATGCAAATACAGTCTCATGCACCCCACATACTCAACAATATGCGCTTCGAGTTTCCCGTAGGAATACTCGTTTCACCACCCATCAAGTCTTGACACTGGAATGGATCTACGACACATGGCACTACATGATTAGGGTTTTACTTGATTAGTTAATGCCAACTGGATGTATTTTAATTGCATCATTCAAGTTACATATGAATCCTAAAAGAGTTCTATAAGAACATGGGTAGATTGCAACCTTAGAAGATATAAAAAATATGAGATATAATGTTTTTCACATCATCACATGGTACTATTTCCATTGCCATACATGAGATTATACACATCATCATACCATCACAAGATAAAGTCCTTGTCACATCATGAAGAGGATAACACCTCAATTAGGGCTCAACCATGCCCAAGGGTCATTAAGACCATTCACATTATTCCTTGCAAAAACATCATTATCTTTCCATGCCTCATTAAGGCTCATCATACCATTACCATACATGAAGCACATAGGTTACATACCACATTACATTTAGGAACCATGATGTTCATATAACAGCAAAGTATGGTTACAACAACATAGAGAGAGAAAGCATTCCATCATCATACTAATCACACAAGGATATATGTATCATCACTTACTTGGATTTGGGTTAGGTTCAATGAGAATAGTTGAATAAACATTACCAAACAACACTTTACAAAAGCCTTATGTTTGTATTCATTCAAGGGCAAAGGTAAGACTATTAGATCATGTGTGACCAAGTAATAAAAAAATAGGGTTACTTAATCAAAACACCATCAATCATAGACCAAGAAATATAGCAACCATGGGAAAAATTCCTCATCGACCACATGATGTAGGATCCACTTTGGAAACTGCTAAAATAGGGTTCACCACTTTGGCGATCGTTGAGGTTAGCCACCTTCAGTAACCACTAAGTGTAAGCACCATCAGTGACCACTAAGTTTTTAGTTTTTAGTGACAACCTAGATCCAAGAACCTCATGGACTAATAGGGTTAGGGTTCCTTCAAGGACCCTAAGGATTAGGTCACTTTAACAACCACTATGGTTAGGTAATATTGGTGACCGATGGGGGTATAAATCTTGGAAACCATGAGCATTAAAACTTGGCAACCAATCACGGAGGTCAACCTCATGAACCACATGGGAAAGCAAACTTAGCAACCATCATGGATTCAACCTTCATCGACCACTAACATCACAATTATTAGTGACAACATAAAGTACACAACCTTGGCGACCATCAAGTAGGTGTAAATATTAGCGACCATTATGGTGATGCAAACCTCGTCAACCATAAAGGTATCAAAACTTTAGCAACCTAACATGGATCCAAAATCCTAGGCAGCTACTCATGAGATACAAAACAACAACAAAGTCAACACCAACAGTTGGCATAAGGAAGGTTAAATAAAATTGAACCAAAACCAAACCATTAGGTTCAAATACAAGGAGGAGAATCAGCTTGAAATGCTAGAAATAAACCATTGTTTGGAAGAGTAAAAACCAAAATTTTCCAGATGCAAGCAAGGTCTAAGATCAATACTTCCATCAAGAGAATCATGCACAAGATGTAGGGTTCATCTAATAGGATAACTACTCAAGAACTATCATACAAAATGAACCCCAGGTAAGGACATCATCTTTCTACTTGGAACAACATTGTAGGGAAAATCATGTACATGCAAGGGGAAATTAAGCAGTAATCGTGGAGAAAGTTATATAACTTGCCTTAGAGATGATGAAGATGTTGGCTAAATTGACATTATTATAATCCCTTTGTTTTGATGATGACAAACATTTCATTCTTGTTGATCTAACATGCTACTTGAGTGTTGCAGGAATAAGGTGGATGACAAATCACTAGGGAATCTATACACTTGAATGCTTGTAAATTTTATGAAATGTAATCAATTGTAAACTTGTACAAATATATAATGTACAAGTACTTAGACTTCATGTAAATCAAGCGTTAGATCTTCCCTAGACAATCACTACACTTAGATAGATCATCCCCTTCATTAGTGTCATATATGCACACTCATACACACACTTGGTGCCTTGATTGAAATATTGAAACAGGGTCAATCTCGGTCGACAAACTCCTCGACCGAGACACTCTCGGTCGACAAACTTCTCGACCGAGAAAGACCCAGGTAGCCGTTAGACACAGCTGAGAAGGTAGTTGGCAGTTGGAGCTGAACGTTGCTAACACTTGATCCAGAGAGCCTGTCGGTCGACAAAACTTCGACCGAGTAGGCATCTCGGTCGACAATTCCTCGACCGAGATGGACTCTGACAGCAACTGCAAAATTAATTAACTAGCCGTTGCTAATGCGCCTAACTTGTACCTAACGGCTAGTTAAGCATTTAGAACCCCCTAGAAAGTGTCTAGAACGTCCTTAAGCACTTGTAGGACATTCCTATAAATAGTACATGCCTTAGGACACCAAATGACACCTAAGCTACACTTGTGCTATACTTGAGCTTGAATACTCATTGGCAATCTGTTTTGAGCAATATAGCAATTCCAACATTGGCTATTCATTCCCATTGCTCTAATTTCGTGTCCTATAGGCTAGCATCTCCTTTCCACAACACTTACACTTCTACACTCATTGGTTAGGAGATCAATACGCTTGATATAGGCAAATCAAGCCTTGTGTTTAAAAGGATAAGTTGTAATTTCTATTTTCCTTCTTGTTCCTTTTATTCTTTGTATTCTCCTTGCTACTCCTAGGGTTGGAGGCTGCAGATTGGAGAAGGTTCTTCTCGGAGGAGAAGGTGGACTTCAAGCTACTTCAAGAAGGGTATCGCAATGGGAAGCTACTTCAAGAAGGCTATTGCAACGGGAAGCTACTTCAGGAGGAAGGCTGCTTCAAGGTTGGTGCAATTACTTCTAGGTGAAGGTTGCTTCAAGGTTGGTGTGATTACTTCTAGGTGAAGGCTGCTTGAAGGGTTTAGGGATAGAATTGTAATTTTATGTAAAGTCCTTGCGAGGTAATAAAATTAAATTCTTTCCAAATCCCGGTTGGGTAAGCAACCGGGTAGTGGACTGACAACTTTAGTATTTGCTAAAGTTGGAACCACTCTAAATCCTTATCCCCTTGTCCAATATTTTGTGGTTGGTTGTTTGAGTTAAATAAGTTTTAAAATTGTTTTAAAACTCTATTCAGTATCAGAGCAGGCTTCAAGGAACCCTAACCAGGTCTTGAAGAATGGAGGGTAATGGTGATTACAATCACAACAAAAGGTGTTGTTTGGACAAAACTACAACATGTTGCAATTGGTGCTTAGGAACAAGCCACACAACAACTAGATGCCCATGGAGATCAAAGAAGGAAGATGAGCACAAAGATTGTCTTATTGCTACAACTAGTGAAGAAGAAGAAGAGGTAAGTCTTTTTGATTTATCTAAAGAAGAACTAGTTGCTAGTCTTGAAGAAACACATATTAAATATATTGAGTACAAGAAGAAATTAAAGAAATTTATTAAAGCAAATGATGAATTACATGCTAAGCTTCTTGCTATTACATCTGAAAATGAAGATCTTAAAAAGATCATTGAAGATCATGATATTGAGATAAAATCTATAGAGGCAAATTGTAATCTACTCTCTTTAGAGAAGAATAATTTGCAAAGTCAAGTGAATGATCTTCAAAAACAACCCATTTTATGCAACCATCTAGATTATGATTCTATTCTCAAAGAAAGAAACTCATTATCATCTAATCTAGATCAAGCAAAACTAGATATCAAGAAGAGAATGGAAGAGATTGCCAAGTTACAACAAAAAATTAGTAGTTTAAATAATAATGGCATTCTTGATCAAATCTTAGATAATTCCTATCATCAAATTGGGAGAAGAGGACTAGGTTACAAGCCTAAAGGGAAATCCTATCAACAACCAAGTTGGAGAAAGTCACAAACCCATCAATCTATATATGTACCTAAAGGAACATCTTCACCCAAGGATAACACAGAACACAACCATAGAAAAAGATATGAGGTTGACTCGATATGATGTCATTATTGTTTGCGCCTTGGTCACTATTCTTTTTCATGCCCTTACAAGAGAAAAGATGTCGAGTTAGTTTGGGTTCCAAAACCTCCAAACTAAATGAACAGAATCAAGTTGAGATATGACCAAGAACCTTAGTTGCATATCTATATGTCTATCTCAACTCAACATAATAGGATAACAAATAAATTTAAGTATCTAAATATTTAACTTGCATAGTTATGTTTTATTTGGAAACAATTAACAATTTCAGGAATATTGTCGGTCGAGAGACTGTCGACCGAGATACTGTCGGTCGAGAAATTATCGACCGAGCATGTCACTGATTTCAGTCTGCAGTAACATTGCTGAATAATTTGATTGATCAAGTGGCTATCTATTTGCTGTTAATGACTGTTTTACATACAAAACAAGTTGAAGATCATTTTTGAATATAAATGATATCATTTCTATTGATCCTCTAAATAAGGAAAAACTGAAAATCATGTTTAGAAATCACTATTTTATAATGTTTTACATGATTTTTTAAGCATCTCCTGGTCTATCTATATAGAAATCATGTGTTATGACATTTAGTTTAAATGATCACAATCACTGTATTTCATGGAATTATCATTTTATTGTTCTATCATTACATCATGGATATGCTTTCACTATTTTATCATTCAGCTCATAAAGATGATGCTATGTTACATAGAACAAATAGATAATGATTATTGTATGCGTGGATCCTTGATGATACATAAAATAACTTTAAGGTTTGCAAAACATAAAATAAAGAATTTCTCAATTGGTATTTATAAGAAATTGAGATATCATTCATGCCTTCAAGGATATATGTCTTTTCTTGAAGAATCACATGATTAATATGAACAGAAATAGGACTTGATTTATGCACTCATAGTAAAAAGGACATCATTCATAATAAGTTTTATTCAAAGTAATTTAATTGATATCTCTTTAAGTTACCTGCAAAATTTATACTTCACATGTGAAATCTGCAGATTTTTGCCTCTTGGTTGAAATAAAATTTAGCCAAGGGGCGCTATGGTCGTAGTCAAAGTCGACCTAAAATAAGATTTGACAAAATGCTTATTTGGACATCATTTTAATGTACTTAATCTTAGTATCTTGAATCAAAATGAGTTCATTGCATAACATAAAGCTCCACTAAAAGGTCAAAATCAAGTCTCATTAGTGACCTTAGAATCCTTAAATTGCTCTTAATTATAAGACTAAGGGGGAGCTCACAAAAACTATTTTGATTATAAGATTTAGAAGCTTACAAAACTTTGTAAACATCATTTGAAACTTGTTATGACCTTAGTATTTTTAATCTTGGTTATGAAAATAAAGGAATCTACAAATTTCATAAATGTGATATATATCTTGTTCTTAATGGAATTCTCTAAACAAATCTGGGCTTAACATCCCGTGCATTTGGTTAGAGACACTTTTCATGTACTCTAAGCTTAAAGGATTCTCATTTCATTTTCGGGCTTAACATCCCTTGTAAAATGGATGAGAAATCAATACACATATGCCATGAACTTAAAAGGAACTCATATCATTTCAAGGCTTAACATCCTTTGCAAATGATTGAGAAATAAATTGTGGCTAAATTTAACAATAATTGCTTTGCATTAATCCCTTGCTTTTAAATTGAATATCTCTTTAAGGGGGAGCATAGCATAAAATTAAGGGGGAGCAATAAAAAGGCATACTAAATGATTATCGTGGATATCTTTTTGAAATGACAGTGGGGGAGAAATAATATAAAATCAAAAACATAAAATGAAAATGAGTTTCATAATATCTCAGCCAGCATCCACTTGCAAAAAAACAAGAATGGCTACAAAAGGTAAACTTCAGGTATGAAACTCACATGATTTATATTTCCTTATTTTATATTTAAGAAATGTTTGTCATCTTCAAAAAGGGGGAGATTGTTGGCTAAATTGACATTATTATAATCCCTTTGTTTTGATGATGACAAACATTTCATTCTTGTTGATCTAACGTGCTACTTGAGTGTTGCAGGAATAAGGTGGATAACAAAGCACTAGGAAATCTATACGCTTGAATGCTTGTAAATTTTATGAAATGTAATCAATTGTAAACTTGTACAAATATATAATGTACAAGTACTTAGACTTCATGTAAATCAAGCGTTAGATCTTCCCTAGCCAATCACTACACTTAGATAGATCATCCCTTCATTAGTGTCATATATGCACACTCATACACACACTTGGTGCCTTGATTGAAATATTGAAACAAGGTCAATCTCGGTCGACAAACTCCTCGACCGAGACACTCTCGGTCGACAAACGTCTCGACCGAGAAAGACCCAGGTAGCCGTTAGACACATCTGAGAAGGTAGTTGGCAGTTGGAGCTGAACGTTGCTAACACTTGATCCAGAGAGCCTGTCGGTCGACAAAACTTCGACCGAGTAGGCATCTCGGTCGACAATTCCTCGACCGAGATGGACTCTGACAGCAACTGCAGAATTAATTAACTAGCCGTTGCTAATGCGCCTAACTTGTACCTAACGGCTAGTTAAGCATTTAGAACCCCCTAGAAAGTGTCTAGAACGTCCTTAAGCACTTGTAGGACATTCCTATAAATAGGACATGCCTTCGGACACCAAATGACACCTAAGCTACACTTGTGCTATACTTGAGCTTGAATACTCATTGGCAATCTGTTTTGAGCAATAGAGCAATTCCAACATTGGCTATTCATTCCCATTGCTCTAATTTCCTGTCCTATAGGCTAGCATCTCCTTTCCACAGCACTTACAGTTCTACACTCATTGGTTAGGAGATCAATACACTTGATATAGGCAAATCAAGCCTTGTGTTTAAAAGGATAAGTTGTAATTTCTGTTTTCCTTCTTGTTCCTTTTATTCTTTGTATTCTCCTTGCTACTCCTAGGGTTGGAGGCTGCAGATTGGAGAAGGTTCTTCTCGGAGGAGAAGGTGGACTTCAAGCTACTTCAAGAAGGCTATCGCAACGGGAAGCTACTTCAAGAAGGCTATTGCAACGGGAAGCTACTTCAGGAGGAAGGATGCTTCAAGGTTGGTGCAATTACTTCTAGGTGAAGGCTGCTTCAAGGTTGGTGCGATTACTTCTAGGTGAAGGTTGCTTGAAGGGTTTAGGGAGAGAATTGTAATTTTATGTAAAGTCCTTGCGAGGTAATAAAATTAAATTCTTTCCAAATCCCGGTTGGGTAAGTAACCGGGTAGTGGACTGACAACTTTAGTATTTGCTAAAGTTGGAACCACTCTAAATCCTTGTCCCCTTGTCCAATATTTTGTGGTTGGTTGTTTGAGTTAAATAAGTTTTAAAATTGTTTTAAAACTCTATTCACCCCCCCTCTAGTGTTTTTCAGAAGAAACTCCAAAATGCAAGGTAGCTTGAAGGGAAAGGGTAAAAAACCCTATCTTGAGCACTCCTCTCGACCAAGCTAGCTTCTCCTCTAACAAGGAAGCAAACCCTAGGTCAAGGAAGCTATAAAGAGATGTTCTTCAAGATCTAACTCAAGAACTACCATGGAACACCATGTGTTAGGCCAAGAATAAAGATAAGAAGATAAGATAGCAAGGAAATTAGAGGGAGGATGGGGGATCTCACTTACCAAGACCAAGAAGCAAAGTAAGGAAGTTCTGCAAGCACAAGGTGAGGGTAGATCCGAAACATAGATTAACATGCAAGGTAGGTCGGCCTCCTTATTAAAACTTGAGCTCCTACTTTACCACCAAGAAAGAGGGGATGGGATCCAAAAGCAAGAAGAGAGAAACAAGGTTCAAAGGGTTTGGTTGCATGTGAGCAAGGAGGTATATATGGTCATGGGTGAGAGGAAAGAGAATGTAAAGGTGTCTAACCATGTTTGCCATGTTTCCAAGGACAAAGAAACTCATCCATGCAAGCATCTCACACATGAAACTAGGTCAAATACAAATAGTGAACCCCACCAAGAAAACTCATCGATCAGGGTGAGTATAAAAACATAGAAACACTCAACATCTTAGCTACCAAGATGGTCAAAAAGGCAAACAACTGCCAACTCTAGGTGGTGTTGGCGACCAAGATGAATTCAAATATCATAGACCTACAACCCTAAGTGGGTAAAGAAAGCTTTATTGGCCACCAAAAACTTGGGATCATAGGAAAACATGGCTATCACAAAACTCTAGGTAGCTCACTTCAAGGTCAACCATAGACTTAGGGTATCCATGCAAACCTTAATATCAACATGAGATGTCACCACTCAAACCAAGGTGTGACAAGGTGCCCCAAGTATCAACTATATCAAACATGATATGAAAACATGTGAGGCATGAAAAGCATGTGACAAATTTCACGAAAATCCCTAGATATGGGTAAATTGCAAATAGGTCCAAAACAAGCACATATATTCATAACTACCTCAAACACTATCCAAACTGGACCAAACTTGAAACATAATATTGTCACATGATGTAAAATCATATAAAAAGGTTTTATTAAGGTTTTAGACATCTAATTATGATAAGAAAGAATGTTCAATCAAGAAGCAAGGTCAATGGTCTTACAACTAGTTCAGGATGTTGAAAATTGTTCTTACATAGGTGCGAAAGATCTGTCTTGGAGACACCAAATCCAGATGAATATGCTCCCACTATGCCTAAGGTTGATAAGGATGCTTATAAGAAGCACTCTGAGGATGTCACAGATGTCAAATTCTTGCAGTTGTGGTCAATGAACTATGAATTGTAGAGACAACATGAGAATATGGATGTGATTGAAATGGTAACACATCTTAAGGACATGTACCAAGATCAGGAAAGATAAGAGAGATATGATGTCTCTAAGGTTCTTTTCAAGTGCAACATGGAAGAAGGAGATCCAGTAGGTCCCCATGTGCTGAATCTTATTGGATATGTGGAGATCCTTGCAAGATTGGGATTTCCTTTGGGTCAAGGTTGGCCACAGATGTGATTATGCAATCATTACCAGAATCATATAGTTAGTTTGTCATGAACTACAACATGAATGATTTTAGCAAGTCATTGTCATAGTTACTTAGCATGTTGAGAACAACTGATGTGAAGATGGAGAAAGACAAGCCCAATTATGTGATGATGATGAGTAGAAAAGGGAAGTCCAAGGGCAATGACAAAGATAAGAAGAGTTCTAAAGCTTGTCCAGAAGCCCAAATCTTCTACACTCAAAGCAAAGGGAGGGGTAAACAAGGGAGGCAATTGT
Source organism: Alisma plantago-aquatica (assembly GCA_963693085.1). NCBI lineage: Eukaryota > Viridiplantae > Streptophyta > Magnoliopsida > Alismatales > Alismataceae > Alisma > Alisma plantago-aquatica. The sequence goes on along the minus strand of OY856410.1, from coordinate 70,479,428 downwards.
CACCACTATCACCAAACTAGACATTGGAAGAGAAATTTCCCTCTCTATCTATAGGAACTGAGGAAAAAGGAGGGAATATTCACTTCAAGTATATACATTATTGAGATAAATTTTTCTACTTCATCATGGGTACTAGATACATAATCTCAATTTCACATATATTTGACTATACAAGATCTGAAAATAATAACCTTTATGAAAGGCGAGGTCAAACTATGAGTTGCAAATGGAGAAAGATTTGCTCCCACTATAGTTGGAACCTATAATTTATCTCTACCCACAAGGCTTGTAATAGAGTTAAAGAACTGCTATTTTTTACCTACCATAAATAGAAACATTATTTTTGTATCTTGTGTGGACAAGAATGGATATAAATTTCATATAAAGAATGGTCAATGTTCTATTTCTGAAGATGAGATTTTTTATGGTAGTGCCCTGATGTCTTATGATTTTTATTTTATGGATCTAAAGACAAATTTTTAGAACATAAATATGAAAAGATTAAAACTTGATAACTCAAACAAAACAAATTTTTGGCATTGTATTCTAAGTCACATCAATGAGAATCTCATATGTAGGCTCCATAAAGATGGTAATCTAGACTCTTTTGATTTCAAATCAATAGAGACATGTGAGTATTTTTTGTTGGAAAAGATGACAAAAACTCCCTTCACTGGCTAGACTAAGAGGGCTAGTGATCTATTAGGACTCATTAATACTGATGTATGTATCCCTTTTAGAACAAATGCTAGAGGTGGTTATCAACACTTCATTACCTTTACTAATGACTTTGATAGGTATGGTTAAGTTTACTTGATGAAACCATAAGTCAAAAAATTTTGAAAAGTTCCAAGGATTTCATGAATGAAGTATAGAACCAACTTAGTAAAAGTATTAAGGAACTTGATTATGATTGAGGTGGAGAATACTTAAGCCAAGAGTTTGATAACCTTCTACAAGACTGTGGTATCATATCACAATGGAGTCCACCTGGAACACCACAACACAATGGTGTATCAAAAAGAAGGAATCATACATTGCTAAATATGGTGCGATCAATGATGAGTTTTGTTGATCTTCTGACTTCCTTTTGGATTTATTCTATAGAAACCACCACATTTACACTAGAATGTGTACCTTCTAAATTGGTTCAAAAGACACCATATCAGATTTGGTATGGGAAGTGTCCCAATGTGTCTTTTATGAAGATTTGGAGTTGTGAATCTTGTGTGAGAAAGCAATTTCTTGAAAATCTTGGAACCAAGTAGGATATCTATTATTTTGTTGGATATCCTACAAAAACCAAAGGATATTACTTTTATACTCCATCTGACAATAAAGTGATTCTTGCCATGGATGATGTATTAAAAAAATCCATTTCCAAAGGAATCAGTAGGAAGAAAGTAGAACTTGAAGAAGTTTGAGAGCAATAAGAAAGCATTGAACCTATATAGGCACAAGAGGAACATATAGAGTCACTAATTGTTGTGAAATCTCAAATTCCTCTTGTGACATAGGAATCATGCAGATCTACTAGGACATACCTTGAGCCATATAGATTTCGTTATCTACTGATTCAAGAAGGTGATGAGTCTGTCATTGATGATGAGCTAACTACCTACCTAAAAGTTGTAAGGGGATCAGAGTCTGAGAAATGTCTTGAGTCCATGAGATCTAAAATAGAATCCATGTATACCAAAAAGGTATGGACCTTGGTGGGTCTACCTGAAGGAGTAGAACCCATAGGGTGCAAGTAGGCCTTCAAGAAGAAGACTAAATTAGATGGTAATGTATAAACTTACAAAGGTAGATTGGTTGCAAAAGGTTTCAGACAAGTTCAAGGTGTTGACCATGACAAAACCTTTTATCCATTTTCCATAGTTAAGTCCATCAGTATCATGCTAGCCATTTCATCTTATCATGACTATCAGATTTGGCAGATGAATGTTAAAACCACATTCCTTAATGGGAATCTTCTTGAGGATGTGTACATGGAATAACCTGAGGGTTTTATAAATAAAAAGGATGAAAATAAAATTTGTAAGCTAAAAACATCAAACTATTGATTGAAGCAAGCATCTCAGAGCTGGAATATTTGATTTTGAGAAGTAGTCAAAGAGTTTGTCTTTAGTCAAATTATATATGAACCATGTGTTTAGAAGAAGGTTAGTGGGAGCATGATTGTATCCGTCATATTGTATGTGGATGACATACTATTGATGGGGAATTGCATACATACTTTACAGATGGTAAAGACCTTGCTAGGAAATACATTCTCTATGAAGGACTTAGGCAAAGCATCCTATATCCTAGGAAGCAAAATCTATAGAGACAGATCTAGAAAACTTCTTGGGCTAAGTCATAGCAATGCATTGACAAAGTGTTGTAGAGGTTCAACATGGAGAACTCAAAGAGAGGAAACTTGCCCATGTCTCATTATGTTACTATCTCTAGAGCTTAATTTCCCAAATATTATGAAGAAAGGGAGCACATGAGTATGATTTCGTATGCATCGTCAATTGGATCTATGATGTACACAATGTTATATACTCATCCAAATTTCTCATATGCCTTGAACATGACGAGGCAGACATCAGTCAGACCCCAGTGAAGCTCACTAGATTGTCGTGAAGAACATCCTTAAGTACTTGAGAAGAACTAAGGATCAATTCCTTGACTACAATGAAGAACAAGAGTTGGTGGTAAAAGGTTACACTGATGTAAGTTTCCAGACTAACAAAGATGAATATAGATCACAATTGGGATTTTTTTTGTCTCATCAATAGAGCTGTAAGCTGGAGGAGTTCCAAGTAAGAGACAATTGTTGATTCTACAATAGAAGTCGAGTATATTACTACATCCAATGCAACAAAGGAGGTCGTTTGGATGAAGAAGTTCATTTCTAAACTTGCAGTGGTTCCAAGCATCAACGATGCAATTGAGATATTGTAACATACCAAAACTTGAGTTTATTTACAGTTTAACCCAATTTCAAGCTTTTTATCTCCTTCATATCCTTTTGACATTTTCCCTAAATTTTTCTATCTTTTCTATTCCTTTTGTCCTCAATGTTGAAATTGCGAACCTGCTTGAAGCATGCTCTTGGATCCTAGACAAGACAGAGAACAAGCCCATGATGAGAGATTTTGCTGGTCTTTGTCTAACGGAAATTTGCTTCTTTGTGTGGAGAGAACAAAATTGCAAGCTTCATGGCCAAGGGAAGACGGACATGGTTGCTCTTTTTGAGAATATTATACATAATCTGGGAATGGTTGTTAAAACCAAACCTAAGATACGGACTGAGTTGGACCTTGCGGTCCTGAGACAGTGGGGTTTTATAGAGTAGACCCACATGTATAGTATACGGGGTTCCTTACCCCTATATGCTTTTTTGGCTCTGCCGTTAGTAAAATATTTTACCTTCTCCAAAAAAAAATTGTGGAATTATTAGCTTTTTTGGAGCAATTTGACTCCTATTTATGACATCATATGGATTTGTGCACGAATACCTCAATTAGTGTTTTAATTAGAGTTTAATAATGAAAAATGACCACTAATGAGATATAATTAGTAGATTATATTAATTTAGAGTTTTATGGCTTTTGGAATAAGAAATGAGAAATAAAGTGGTATTGAGTTAGTTAATGAGAGAATAATACTATTTTCCTTTCTCTCCTCCTAGGCATAAATAAAGCTTAAAAATAATAATGTGGTGAGATACGACTCTTGAAATTTATATATGTTGCCTATCTCGAATTATCACTCAAGGGTTTAATTGGAAAAGTCTTTTCAAGTTAATTCACCTTTAAATGCATTAATATTAGGATTAATATCCAATATATGATTTATGGGCCATAATGTGTGCAAAAACGAATTCTAATTGTATAGCATTATTCTAGACTTTAATATTAGCCTATGGTCCAAATTTGAGGTCAATTGGCCAAGGTTTGAACCCCCAAATGAATTAAACAAGTTTTCAATATGGTTTGATTATGGTTTTTAATCAAATTTCATTAACGTGATACGTAGTGATATAGTTCTATTATTTTCTCACTGCCACGTGTTACTTGTATCACCCTTTCTCATCAGATGGTTGCCATTTGATCATCTGAGATCTAACCCGATCCAACGACCATCCCGTCATCCTCTACCTGCGGCCATTTCACGAGTCGGGAGAGGTTTCATTGGCTTTTCTTCCCCCACTCTGTTCTCCCTCATTAATGTGTCTTGAAGTGATATTCCTTCACCTTCTCTTTCCTCTCATCAGCATGGATCTAATGAGACCTTACTCACCTTCTCCCTTGACATGTGCACAAAATGCCCATTTAGGGTTTTGCTCTTCTCGCCACCCCATCGTGTAGAATGAGCTACATGCCACCCCATGGCTATTTAAGAGGTCGTACATGACCCTTGGAGATCACCCCACTCTCATCCTCTTTAAATTTTCCCTCAAATGCCCCTAAGGTCCCCGACCTAGTCTTCCCTCTTCTTCGCTGACGGTGGTTTGATGTGTGCCACTCCAACCACCTCGGCCCAATTGCAAGCCCAGTAAGAATCGCCGACACATGTTGGTCATTTTCGTGTGGTTATTTTGACCTGGCTAGCCCTACTTTGTCGTGTCCTATAGAGCCCAATATAGGTGCTGGCCGACGTTTGTCATCTCGCCACCACAGTGCTCCTCTGCCTGCGGCAACACCTTCCCTGACCTGGCCTTGCCTCCTTGAATGTTTTGGAGACCTTAGTTGAGTCTACTCTCCTCATTTTCAATGGTTTTGACCCCGATTTTCCTTCCCCTATTCCTCGGGTCTCTCTAGTGAGTTTTGCAGACATAGAGTCTCTCACCCCTTGGCATTTGTTCTCCCAACTTTTCCGGACCCCAAGGGTCAATCTCTGCTTGCCCAAAGACTCGCACCTTGGTTGTGAAGGCCTAGCAACATCGAGGCTTTGAGCTCCATCCTAGGTGCCTCACCATGAAGGATGAACATAAACAAGATGGACCACAAAATGACCCTGATGGTCGTAGTCTTTCAATCGATTAATTATTCTCGCAAGGGTAATTTGGGGAATTCATGCACGCCTTTGATCTATCAACCGTGAGATTTGTTTTGTATCTAAATGACACTTTTGCCCCTTCCCCTTTGATTAATGTGTCATGCGTGTGCAAAGTCCTTTTGTTATTTCATGGTTTATTTACATCAGAATAATATTCAATTTAAATGATTGTCACGCCCATGGTTCTCTACTCCCTGATTGGTCAGTATGATAATATTCATAGAAATTACATACAACCTCAGAAAATTGAGCAAAAATATGTTTTGGATCACGAGGAATCTGATTTTATAGTTTTCAAGACATGTTTTGCATCCATGTTTTGATGTTTATTATAAACACTAATTTATTTATATAAAAAGCCCTAAAATTCGTAATTAATCCATTTTCACTCCAAATCTAATAAATAAATATGTTTTCTTAATCAGGAGAATCCAATGGATTGATTGGTCTAAGTTTTGAGTCTTAAATTGAAGGTTTTCATAGAAGGTCCAAAATTAGGGTTTTCTTACACATTATGCTTTATAAACCCTAATGCATACATATATATTGTAATTAGGTTAAAGATGTCTTGGATACGACCAAGTTGGTGAAACAAATAATTAGCACTCTACATTAATGTATGTACAATCCTATTTATGGATGTGTATGTGCATTCTAAACCCTAAGTTGGGCATGTTTTTATCCAACCCTAATATTCCTAATGAGGGATATGCTTAGCCTTTGAATCTTTCTATTGCCTTCTTTTGGCACCTTTACTTCAATTATTTTGTGGGTTTTGAACTACACTGCTATATTGCTTTTATTTCCACACTGCCAATTTAATTTACTCAACATGATGAATTATTGACTAAATAACTAATGTAGTGTACATGTGTACAACCACCCATAGTTGGGCATGTGTTATTTTGCCCTGGGCAATGCGATCACTCTTCCCATTTTTATATATATATTAGTGTATTGAGAATGTGTTACTCTCCCTCACCTATTGGTTGAGGTTAGGTAGGTGCCTCAGCCCTATATTAGTTTTTGTAGTCATAATGTTATTCATGCATGCAACTTTATTATTGTTTATCATGGAAGACTTCTTATTTATTACATGCCTCATACTTTTGACACTCTTAGCATAGAAAATCTTTATCATGCAATATTTTAGTTTAAAATTTTCCTTATTCCTTTAATTGACACATACTTTATTTCTCCTCTTGATGGGTGATCCCAACCACCCAAGTTTAGGATCAGAGTGAGCAGTAGGAGCATGATGGACCATCCTAAGATTAGGGATAAGGAGTTCATCCTTTCATCCTGGACCTATCCCTTAATTTATTTCTTGGATATAGATTGATGTAGTTTAGTTTCCCTCTATTTTAAGATCCATATTTTGTTGTATATATCATGTACACCCTTATTGGGATAATTTTGATGTACCCTTTATATAATTGAATATAGTCATTGTTATTTTATTCCACTTCTATTCATTGGTCTTTTGTTTACCATATTTAGTAGAGAGGTGATTTCACTTCTTTATAGCTATATTGTGACAACAATAGAGTTGTTGCACAATCTAAGGAACCCAGATCACATCAATGTTCCAAGCATATACAAAGGTGGTTCCATCTCATAAGAGAAATTGTACAATGAGGAGATGTGAAGATTTGTAGAGTACCAACAGAGAGCAATGTGGTTAACCCCTTGACAAAAGCAATTTCCCAACAGAAGCATGAAGGTCATGCTACATCACTTGGGATTAAGTGCATGGGTGATTGAATCTAAGTGCATGTGGGAGTCTATTGATATGTACACCCAGAGATCCAATCATATGATGATTGTAATGGCATGTCTTATAAACAATTTGATTAATAATAAATGCAATCTTCAACTTATTTTGTTTTATTTAGTTATGAGATAATGATATTACATAATAAATGTCTATAGAATGATATTACTCAATGATGTATGTCTTTGGGCTGAGGACCTAAACAACGAGATCATCTAGATGTTAAGAGTATATATATTCTTGATATGTCCCTAGTCGGTTGTTATTGTGGAAGATAATAGATAGCAATAACACATAAGACTGGAGTGTGTGTTGATTCATGATAGAATCTCACTAGTCCAGAAATGTGATATCAAACCAAACACATAGATACTTGTTAGATAATAGTGTATCAAACATACCCACCTTGAGAGTGATGCATGAAAATAATGATTGGTAGTCATAATCATCTCTTGTAGTGATGTTGGTGATTGTGGTTCTTAGACATGAAGTCGCTACACTCATCACATGTCATTCGATGAACTTTGGCATTATTTATTATGACATTGAATAAGGGTTTCCATAAAGGTGGTGCTCGGGTGCATTATGATACATGAGAATGACTGTGAGTGATGCAGATAGGATTTTCCCCTCCTACATGAGTTTGATATCTTGGACACTTGATAAGCGAAACTAAGAAATGCATGACTATTCTCATGTGAGTCAATATGTGATATTGAGCTTACATATATATCAGACAATCTTCTTTTGTTCAAGGAACATGGATTGAACATTGAAGATGATGACAATTCCATGCCTAGACTTTGATCTAGATATCAGAGACAAAGGAAGTATAATATCATTGTAACACCAATAGCATGTGTTATTGGACGTTGATTAAGTTCATCATGTTTTTGGCGTCATTAACTTATTATGGGTGACGATTACTCATGTTTGGGAACACTTACTCATTGATTGGTGTAATTTAACATTCTACTAGATGTTGATTAAATTCATTGAATTTTGAGTGCCATTATCTTATTTTGGGCGTCGAAATCCATTTTTGAGTGCCATTATCTTGTTTTGGATGTCAAATATCCATTTTTAGGTGTAGTTATCCATTTATTGGGTGGCATTGCATGTGTTACTGGATGTTGATTAAGTTCATCATGTTTTTGGCATCGTTAACTTATTCTGGGTGTCGATTACTCATGTTTGGGCGCACTTACTCATTAATTGGTGTCACTTAACGTTCTACTGGATGATGATTAAATTCATTGAGTTCTGGGTGCCATTAAATTATTTTAGGCATCAAACATCCATTTTTGGGCACCACTATCCTGTTTTCGGTGTCAAATATCCTTTATTTAGCGTAGTTATCCATTCATTGGGTGTCATTGCATGTGTTACTAGACGTTGATTAAGTTCATCATGTTTTTTGCACCATTAAATTATTATGGGTGTCGATTACTCATGTTTGGGTGCACTTACTCATTAGTTGGTGTCATTTAACGTTCTACTAGATGTTGATTAAATACATTGATTTTTGGGTTCCATTATCTTGTTTTGGGCATCAAACAACCATTTTTGGGCGCCATTATCTTGTTTTGTATGTCAACTATCCATTTTTAGGCATAGTTATCCATTCATTGGGTGTCATTGCATTTGTTACGGGACGTTGATTAAGTTTATTATATTTTTGGTGTCATTAACTTATTATGGGTGTCGATTACTCATGTTTGGGTGCACTTACTCATTAATTAGTGTCATTTAACATTCTACTAGATGTTGATTAAATTCATTGAGTTATGGGTGCCATTATCTTATTTTGGGCATCAATCATCCATTTTTTGGCGCCATTATCTTGTTTTAGATATCAAATATCCATTTTAGGCACAGTTATCCATTCATTGGGTGTCATTGCATGTGTTATTGGACGTTGATTAAGTTCATAATGTTTTTGACGTCATTAACTTATTATGGGTGTCGATTACTCATGTTTGGGCACACTTACTCGTTAATTGGTGTCATTTAACGTTCTACTGGATGTTACTTAAATTCATTGAGTTCTGGGTGCCATTATCTTATTTTGGGCATCAAACATCCATTTTTGGGTGCCATTATCTTGTTTTGGATGTCAAATATCTATTTTCAAGCACAGTTATCCATTCATTGGGTGTCATTGCATGTGTTACTGGATGTTGATTAAGTTCATCATATTTTGGACATCATTAACTTATTATGGGTATCGATTACTCATGTTTTGGGTGCACTTACTCATTCATTGGTGTCATTTAACGTTCTACTAGATGTTGATTAAATTCATTGAGTTTTGGGTGCCATTATCTTATTTTAGGCGTCAAACATCCATTTTGGGCACCATTATCTTGTTTTGGGTGTCAAATATCCATTTTTGGGCACAATTAGCCATTCATTTGGTGTCATTACATGTGTTATTGGACATTGATTAAGTTCATCATGTTTTGGGTGTCATTAACTTATTCTAAGTGTCGATTACTCATGTTTGGGCATACTTACTAATTAATTGGTGCCATTTAACATTCTACTAGATGTTGATTAAATTCATTGAGTTTTGGGTACCATTATATTATTTTAGGCGTCAAATATCCATTTTTGGGCACTATTATCTTATTTTGGGTGTCAAATATCTATTTTTGGGTGCAATTATCCATTCATTAGGTGTCATTGTATGTGTTACTGAATGTTGATTAAGTTCATCATGTTTTGGGCGTCATTAACTTGTTCTGGGTGTCGATTACTCATGTTTGGGTGTACTTACTCATTAATTGGTGTCATTTAACGTTCTACTGGATGTTGATTAAATTCATTGAGTTCTGGGTGCCATTATATTATTTTAGGCGTCAAACATCCATTTTTGGACGCCATTATCTTATTTTGGGTGTCAAATATCCATTTTTGGGCACAGTTATCCATTTATTGGGTGTCATTGCATGTGTTGTTGGACGTTGATTAAGTTCATCATGTTTTTGGCGTCATTAACTTGTTCTGGGTGTCGATTACTCATGTTTGGGTGCACTTACTCATGAATTGGCATCAAGTGCACCTAAACATGGATACTTGACACCTATGAAGAAGTTAATGGTGCTTTGGCGCCCATTGTTGGTCTTTTGGCGCCTATTTATATTATTTTGACGCCCACTTTTGTCATTCTGACGCGTGAATTTTATTCTCTTTTTCTCTTACTTCCCTCCTCTCTCTCTCCTCACTTTCCTCTTCTTTTTCTTTTCTCTCTTACAAAAAAGAAAAAAGAAAAAAAAACCACATCAAGAGGATAGGCGGTGGGACATGTGGGGATAGGTGGGTAGAGATGGTAAGATAGAGAGGCATTGGTGGCAGGGATGAGAGAGGGACCGGTGACAGACATGGCAGATGGGCAGGTGAGGAATAAGTAGTTTTGCAGGGTGGTTTGAGCGAGCGTGAAGGAGCGTGAGCGTCCTAGAATTTTAACCCTATTCTATAATACATGCCTCCAAAAATAAAATAAAAATTACATGCCTATGTACCAAACTCCTCCCACAGATCATGGCCGTGAAGTGACGTGATCACATGATAAGCTAAACTGTTTCAGAAGAGAAATATCTAGATGAAAGGAAAATACAAACCTGCCGGGCAATGTTCATGACCATTGCGTATTGTCATTATATACATCGTGAAGAACAAGCCAAACACTGCACTCTGCCGTATTAGATGACGATAGAATTGGCATTGATAGTTTGATTTACATTATTTGTCTATGGAATAAACGCGGACGCTGAATGGTCTACGCGGTGGTATTTAATTAACCGACTGCTCAGTTAGTTTCTTATTGTTAAAAGAGAAGAACTACAAGGAACCAGCGAGGTACACGACAAGTCCGTCAACCAAGCATCTGCGTAATGGGCCCAACCCCCATGGATTGATTAGCCATGAGTCAGAAATAGGTGGTGGAGTAAGCGAAGATGAGTTGGAAACGCAAAGGATGATTCTCGATGGAAACAATCAATCCCTGGACCTCGGCCAGCCGTGTAAAGAGTGACGAATAGAAGAACCGTTTCAACGAACTGCACTTGGTGGCCACGCGGTAGAAACACCTCATCGCGCGACTTTGGGGTCGTCGCTGGCACGCTGCCTGCCTCGACTTGTATATATACTTGCCACGCCTCCAGCATCCCTTCCTCGTCTGCCAAGAAACCCACAACCTTCTCACACAACGTGCCCAGATTAGAGTTGTTGTTCCTGGACGCTAGCTTTACCTCTCGCTCTGTCTGTCTCTCCCTTCACCACTGGTTTTGTCGCTAGAGACTCCTCTGTTTTTTTATATTCATCGACCAATCACCTCCTTTTGATTAAAATACCACTTGCTCGAACGATCCTCATGGCGGCCTTCACCACCAGCGTCGCCGTCGCCACCCTCGCCATCCTCCTCTTCGCTCTGACACCTTCCCTGACCACCGCCGAGGTCGTCTGCGAGCGCCTCCCGACCGATCTCTGCGCCTACGCCATATCCTCATCGTCAAAACGCTGCGTCCTCGAGAGCACCATCCCGTCCTCCCCTTCCTCCGGCCCCGTAGAGTACCAGTGCAAGACCTCCGAGGTTGTCGTCGAGAAGCTGAGCGATTGGATCGAGACCGACGACTGCGTCTCGTCCTGTGGGCTCGACAGGTCCATGACGGGGATCTCCTCCGACGCGCTCCTCGATATAGGGTTCACCGCCAAGCTGTGCGCGCCAAGTTGCTACCACAACTGCCCCAACGTCGTCGACCTGTACTTCAACCTCGCCGCGGGAGAAGGTAATTTTGATAATAATGATGATGATGATGATGATGATGATGATGGTGTACATTAATGACGTACGGCCGAGATTTCTCGTTTCTTGTTCTCCACCGTCCGTCGAATTGGGCCCCGCGTTAATTTGCATGCGTTTGGGCATGACGATGGTTTTTCATGGTTTCCTTCGCATTGTGTTACTTAACAATCGGCTCACGAACTTATTTTCAGAAACAGACGACAGGACCACATCCACATATATTGAAATATTTCCACATACAATCGGCTCACGAACTTATTTTCAGAAACAGACGACATCCACATATATTGAAATATTTCCACGTATCAAAATGCATACTGCAGACAAATTCTAACTCAATGTTGGAACAAAGAATATAGCTAAAAGCCGATCTTAAAAACAAAAGCGAGCCCTCTCACATGAGCCTGCCTAGTTACTAGATTGGTCAAAGCGGCAAGGCAAGAATAAGCACCCACCTGTGTGTGCTTTTTCTAACTATATACCTGGCTTGTATGTTCGGTATTCAATGTGTCACGTGTCTTTATTGAACGTACGTGGAAACACACGGCTAGGTAAACGATGAGTTACTTCATCTACAAGTATAACCATGCATGCATCCAGATCAAAGGTGAATTGAATTGGTGAATACATCAATGCATGTAGTAGACAAGAGGAATCGGCACGGCTCCGTAAACGATGACTTCATCTACAAGTATCATATATAGACATGCATATCAAAGGTCAATTTATCAGTCAGTACAAATAAAATCGGTAAATGTCAAAGCAGACACGAGGAAATTAAAAAGATCTATTCATGCGGCACGCTTTGTTTGAATCCGTCCGCTCTACTTTGCGGTCGTGCTTTTCATTTTACAGGGTTCCATGTCTCAGGCTATTGACCTTCTAGCGAGTCAATGACTCCGCGTGTGTTATGTATTTTCCTAATACCTATTTATACTATTCAATTCCGGTGTGCAGGTGTGTTCTTGCCCGACCTCTGCCAGGCAGGCGGACTCGAGCCCCACAGGTCCATGGTCCAGCTCCTCAGCTCCGGCGCATCCACCGCTGCTCTCAGCCCTGGCTCTGCACCTATGTCGGAGGATGCCACCGCATCTGCTCCCGCACCGTCGCCTTCCCTCTGAATCAGAACAACTACATACCATTAATTAGCTGTTATATATGTATGCTCGGTAGGAAATAGAATTAGACGAGAGTGTGTGAGAGACATATATATGTATTTTTATGTACGAGAGGCATATATCTGTATTTTTATGTACGCTATATGTTGTTTCATTTTGCAGTGTGTTTATTATTCCTTACAATAAAAGAAAGTTTCACAACAAAAAATTCCCCTAGCTAGTTAGAGGTAGTATATGTATGTTGCTTCATCAGCTGGGTTTGTGGAATATCCTTACTTTTCCGAGTATACATCCGGGAATATTCCCATGATTAGCTTATGCAAATAAATATATATATATAATAAATAAGTTCCATGCTATGTGTAATTGGGTACCTGCGTTCAAAAAATAAGTACAACGAAAACACGGTTCTCTTCTTCTAGTCATGGAAAAACGAGCACACGATAGCATGAATCATTGCGTCAGCTTCAACTTCAAGTTTGCCGCGGCTTCCTCTTGCTGTAATAAATTTGTGTATTCCAGGTCGTGCATGGAATTGCCTAGAAACACTATTCTCTGACTTGTTCACCGACAAACAGTCGTCGTCAACTCCGGCTGGAAATTCTTCCAAAGAGGATTCTCACGCCTAGGGATATATAATTGCAATTGACTTCCTAGTATAAATGTGAGGTTTGGATTCATAGTCATGACAAGTATTAGATTAGAGTGACATATACAGTGGTAGTTACCTATGAAACCACATGAATGAATATATAGGCCAAACTCTCGATGACGAAATCTGGGTTGAAGAAACCATGCACATAACATACTAATTTCACAGCTGGAAGCAGATATAGCAAGTTTGAAGAAACCAGCAGAACAGGCTAATGATTTTGTAACCCTGAGAAGTGGCAGAATAATTCCATCTACACATATGGGCCGTAGGGAGAAGAGTCCCACGACTCGACCACTACGCCGCCCACACCACTAGCCAAGGAGATACACCATACAAATGATACAACTACATTAGATTATGTGAAAGTAGAGGGTAATCCTACAGCAAGCTTTGAGAGGAAACCCACATCAGCACACAAAATTGGAGTCATTTCTATATTATTGGATCTAAATGGCTCAAGAGAGGGATGAATTCAGCTAAAATCGCTTAAATAAAATATATAATACCTTTAAAATGTTTTCAAAGACAATATTGTAGGTATGAAAAGCAAGAAAGAGAGAGGTTGAACAATTCGAAAGTGAATACACTATTTATAGTGGTTTCATATCAAAAAATGTAGCTCCACTACAACGTCTAAGATTTTCAACCTTGTGTGACTCCTTATATTCCATTAAGAGTTATAGATATGACCACTATTTTCTTCATCAAGGGATAACAAACTAATATTTTAGGTCAAGGGAACCAATAACCTTACAGAAGGCTAACCTATCCAAGACCAAGAGTCTTTAGCCTTACAAAAGACTTAACCATTCTTGCAACGAGTCTTCAACCTTCACTAAGGATTTATTCATTTCTTACAACGAGTGTTCAACCTTCAAGGACTTATCCAAAACAATAAGTCTTTGGACTTCAAGGATTTACTCACACTGACTTCATTCTTCCACCTTTGACTTAACCTTCACTAAGGAGAAGCTTTTCGCCAAGGACCTCTTATCCTCCTTCTTCTTCTCATCTCTTAGACAAGAGAGAGAATCTTCATCTTCATGAGAGAAAGAGAGATTGGGAGGTAGAGGAATGAGAGTCTCACAAGATATACATGTAGAACTAGTTCTCTTACAAATATTCTATTTACTCTAGTGGATGTAACAAGTGATTAAGTTATTGAGAGTGGATGGGGGCTCTGAAGGACACTTTCTCTCTCAAATATAGTATAGGAGCATTCATAATGTTTGGTTAATCATGGGATGAATCCCAATAAATCATATTTATACTTTTTTTTATAATGGGGAACTCCTCCCAGGCAAGGTCACTATTGGACCATACTCAGCCAAGTGTAACCTCCAGGATCAGCCGTGTCATTGCGGGGATACGACGAGTGTCCAATGAAATGTCAGCCACTGTTGAACCACGATAGGCACCCAGAGTTGAAAATGGATCCCTTCATTGGGGATTATCGAGCTGCAGCCTTGGGCTACCCACTACCCCCATCATATTTATACTTGAAGAGGCATCCTATCTATTAGAACCATTTAGAATGAATTTTGACCACTATTGGGGTCTCCAAGGAATCTTTTTTTCACCTTTTTTCACCACTCCAACAGTTATATTTCTCTGTAAAAAATGCCTGCTACAATGCACCCACTCAAGTTTGTAACTGGTCTAATGTTTTGGCCTTTTCTTGGTCATCCAAGTTACTTACTGGTGAGAAACTCAACTGATAGGAGATCTTAGAAAGTCCATGAACACTTAGTGATGTCGGACGAGTTATACCCAAGGAAAACTTGATGGGATTTTCACTTGCTATTTTGGTCATACCAAGACCCTCCAAGTGCATCCTAGTTAATTCTATTACACAAATGAGCTTAGTTACAACTCAAACCATCATACAAGTCATACATCAAAGATCTAAATACCATCTATCTATTCTTCAATTTTGATCTTTCTGCATGTATCACTTGATTTCTCCACATTAGGTTTTGTATATTTAGACATTTGAGTGTGTCTATCTAATATGAAATCACTCAAGTAGAAGAATTGGGACCCAAATAAGTGGAATGGCTTCGTCACCATCAAAACTATGGATTAGTCAATTTAGACCTTGACTCTACATTCTCCTCCTTCCTAAAGATGAGAAACCAGTCCATAAATGTAGCAAAGCATTCAAGTAAAATCATACCTAGGTTTCATAGAATTGAGTTCATATGCACCCCTTACATTGATGCTAGTTGAGTGAATATACTTCCCTTAATTTATTCCATTTCTCATGTGAGGTTAGATTTGATAATATTTCTAGAGACTATGTCTTATCATCATATATGCTTTCTCCTATCTTACATAATAAATCACTTATCACCCTTCTTCATATCAAAAAGTGGGAGTTGTGGAGCTAAAACACAAATTGTTTGAAAAAGGGAGGGTAGAAGATAAAATTTGAAGGGCTTGTTCAAGAAATGTATGTGAATAAATCGAGGCATGCAATTGAACAACCCTAGATGCAATTCTAACAATAATCAAGGCAAGGATATGCATGTATGTAACTCAAACTAATAGATATACAAATCAAGGATCATAAATAAGTATGTATGAAACTAAATACAATCATAGCATATATTTGGATACTACTAGAAACACATGTAGAATGATTACTAGTAGAAGATATCACAAGTTAGGACTACTAGTAAGATCTCAGTCATAGTAAAAGATGCACATGCTAAAACTAGCTACGAGTAGATGTTAAGAAATATACATACAAAGAAATATGCAATGTAAGAAGCATTATGGATAACAAGAACTAAAAAATATGCACACTATTGAAAGATGATTACTATTAATAATATCAAGGTTACATAAAACAAGATATACAATTAGAAAGGTGTAGAAATTCAGAGCACAACCAAGAGTTGTGAAGAGATTATCATCAAAACATGCAAATCAACTCAACAAAAATAATTGCAAGATATAAAGATATATCACTTATTAAAAATAGGAAGATAGAGTTGCATGTAGGATATGCAATTTTAAGCATGAAAATATGCAAATCAAGTAACAATACCAAAAAGAGTGTCAATATAATAATCTCTTGGTTAACAAGATTTAGTTGAGATGAAAATTCTCATAAAATAAGCCATATGAATATACAATTTATAGTTTTGTTGTCTGAGTTTTTGGGATGAAAGTCTCAGCCGACAACATGTGTTGGCAAGTCTCGAAGTTTTTCTTTCGATCAAGTTTCCTCATGGAAAACTAGGCTGACAAAAACTATTGTCCAAGTTCAAATATATGCATAAAAGTAATACTAGAGGCTAATGAAAAATGCAAACAATATTTGTGAAACATCATAGGTAGTTTTTGTGCAAGAATATGATGAGAATACCAATATATTATGATATGAATTACAAACCATATGTACCTAGCATACTAAGTTTGGATATTTAAGCAAAGATTGGATATGAGAAAGAATACAACTGCCACTATTCTTACTATTTCTTTCCACTTGTTTCCACCCCATACACATCTCACCTTTTCTCTTTTATATGGTGATTGAAAAATCAATTTTCAAATCAATAGATCATGTGTATCGTGTAACGTACCAAAACCTGACCTATTAATAATAAAAATCCTAATTATATCATTGGTTAGCTCTTAAAATAACCCCCAAACATGGTATAAGATATACCTTTCTAAAGCTAAACAAGATTAACAAATAAAAGGTTGGGATGAAATATAGGTAAATGATTACAATATTTTAATACATGCTTAATATATATAAGGAAACGTATAGCATCCAAGAAAGGTCATTTTTATACTTGATTGTAAGAGGGTGGGAATAACTATTTAGTCTTATAATTAGGGATGGAAAAATTTCCCCATGATATCCATACCCACCCAATCCACAAATGTTGAACCCAATTATTAGTGGGTCATAAGGGTATGATTTATTTTTTGAGTCTTAATGTGGATGTGGTGTACAAGGACATATTCATGTGGGTCCCAATGGGTACTCTTTATCCCCCCAATATAACACCTCCATTGTACAACTCACCCTCTTCTATGACTCAACCCCTCTCCATCCTAGATGGTAAGTCGTTAATCCCAATCTATTTGATTTCCTCTAAATTCTCCCATTGATTGATCTTTCGGACCGATCCTCAATCCCAACCCTTTAAGGTGATGTCAAGGAGTGGTTGTGAATGAATAGGTACAAAGGAGTTGATATGAAGGAGGACATGGAAACAAAGAAGAGCATGTTCAACAACTGATTAGGCTTGGACCGACCAGATATACTATTGTGCAAGAGTGGCCATGGCAAGCAGATGTTGTCACCAACAACTAAATAGGCTCAAGATGAGTAGATCTACAAGAGTGGTCATCATCAAGTTCCATCAAGGTTCTTATTTGTAGCAGGAGGTGTGTTAATGTATGAGTAGTTGGGATCAACATGTGGTCAGGTGCTTGATTGTAGCAAAAGGTGTGTTGATGTCCAGTTAGTTGCTAAGATTGCTACATAAGTCTGAATTCTACAGCTAAATCTGATCAGATCAGTTTGGATTGGAGTCCAGTCAACTACAAGGAGGTTGTAAACTAAGGAAATGTATGATCCATGGTGTTACTGTGCTTCAAATGTTGACCTTCTTATTTCCAATTCAATTACGTATTTCCTTCCCCTTATTCCAAATGCATGTCATCTTGCTTCACATGAATGTCAATGGTATTTTTTGTTTTGTTTATCTTTGATCTATTGCAGTTTTTTTACGAAATACTAGAGTACATTGCATTTGAGTTGTGACAACTTCTATGGAAATTCTATAATGAGAAAGGATTTTTCTAATTTCTATAGAGTTCTATAAGTTTTAAACCATGTGGTAGTTATTGTTTTTAGTTCTACCTACTGTTATAAAGAGGTTATATGATTTTCTATGAGCCAACATTGTTATATTATATGTAGGGACAAAAGTGAAATATGTTCTTAAAATAATCCATTTGAAAATTAACCAACGACTAGGTTCTTGAGGTATTTCAACATTACATATAGTGTGGTGGGTAATAATGGGGACCTAGTCTCCAACATGTTGGGTATGGGATGGGCTTGTTCTACTCGATTTATATGGGTCAAAATAGGTATGGGTCATGAAGTAATGGGTAGTTTTGGGTTTGGTTATAGGTTTACAAAACCCACCAAATAATCATCCCTACATATAATATTAATATTTATGAATAATAACTAATGAGACTTTTAAACAACAAATTATAACTCTTATAATATAAGTTAACAATACTCATTACCTTACAATGTGAGAAATACAATTTGGTTTTCTTTATAATAATATATGGAAAGTTGGAAGTCTACAAGTTTCATATAGTGGATAATACATAAATCCATTAATACCTCTTTATAATAGTTATTTTAATAATGTTTAATATAATAAATAACATTTCTATATCAATAAATATGATGGGAAATATGCTAATTTGCATAAAAAGGGATAGAGATATATATGTAGAGAATCAGTCCATTAAATCTACCCTTTTATCCTCTTTAACCCATGACAAAGTCATTATGCTCATTTATCATCAATTTGTAGTCCATTATGCTCTAATACTCATATGAACGTTATTTATCATTAATTCTACCTTGATTCATTCAAAAACCCTAATTTCTATATTAAGGTTATTTATCCACAAATTAGGAACTTCAATGCTCGAAATAGCTTAGAATCATTATATCTCATCTTTACCCCCCACTTTGAATAATTAAAGCTATTAAGAGTCAAATTTGCCAACATTAGGGTTTCAAGGCCCATTAAAGTATATTTATGCACATGAAACTCTAAATTAACTAATTATGTGAAAAATTCGTCCTTTTTGTTCCTAATGTTCCCTTTTATCATTAACAGGCTAACATCAACTTTAAACACTCATTTTACCCTTTCTAATTCATTAATCATCAAAGGTTAGGTTTTTTCATTTATTAAACTATTAAAGATGGAATCTTTATATACTTTTTGAATTGAAATCATAATAAGGATCTAATTATATTTTTATTAGATTCCCCTCATTTTTCTGAGCAAGTTTCATATTTTGCATGTTCTCATCGGAGCTACCAATATTTAGATACAAATTTTGCAATAAATCACTTACTCTGGCCAATAGCAAGCTGCCACGTGACTCCTTCCATGCAATGTACTCGATTGACTTGAGAACATAATCAAATGTCACTTTTACCCCTATCTTAAGTTGTCGATCCTTTGTTACTCTAAGGGTAGAACCATCCAATACCCATCCATCCTTCTTCAACCTCGAGCAGTAGGTTCGCAGCTGCCCTAGCCGCCGATCTGCGGCCTTGGCGTGCTCTTCCTTGTCCCTCTTGGCCTCAACGGCCATCAGGGAGGGTGCTCTTACCCCCGCCATACCCTGGAACATGCAAAGCTTTTCCAAGTTGTGGCCACAATGGCCGCGAGCAAGCCCAGAAGGTCTGCGGCTCAAACTACATTTCAGCCATGCTGCGGGATCTTCTCCCACCTTTCCAAGGCGTGAACCTCCTTGGAACCCTTTCCCTGCCTCCTCCGCATCCCCACGCATCCAGCCACACCTCGACCCACAACTGAGACGCCCGATCTAAGGAGGGACAATGCTGCGATATTCAGCTAGGTCGTAGCCCCTTTGCAGGTATTGTGCGGGTTTAGAGTAGGAAGACAAGGGCAAAGCTTCCTTAGATCACTTGTGAGAGCATAAAGCCACCATCCAGGACCCTCCTTGATCCTCTATTTACACCAGGGTTCTCCCTACCTTCTTGGTTAGGGTTTGCTCAAAGAAGAACAAGAAGAAGATGGGGAATAGGGAGAAACCTGCGGGATATCCCCTTGGGGTCGACCCTGGGCTATTCCCTTATATAGGGGTGAGTAGCAATGCCTTAGGACGTTCCTCCAAGAGAAAACAAGTTCTCTCCCATAAGGAATCATATTCCTTCATGGAGAAGTAGTTCTCCTCTCTCCTATTTACTTCCTTGATATTCCTTATATCATGGACACTTTGAAATACGAGAATTATTTCTTTTACTCTCTTTATACTTGCATCTTAATCATTGGTCACGAAATTCTATTTTTATTTAATATAAAATACTTCCCTTTTTATCAATATCATAAAATTCCTTAATAATGTATCACATTATCCTTTTATTTTGCAAATTTGGTATTTTGTCTTTCCTCTTTCTTCATTGGGACTCCTTGGGAGACGAAATTTCACTAAGGATAACTCAATTGTACCTTTTTTTACTTATTTTCCACATTTTACCATTATTTTCAATTTCTTTCTCAATAAAGAAATACTTAATTAATATTTTCTTTTCTTATTGTCTTTTCTTTGCAACTTTGGACTCCTTGGGACCCAAGGAACCCAAGAGGTACGAAATCCACCTTTGGATTATATTCTTTTGCCTTCTAGAGGTTTCCACATCTCTCTTTTCTCCAAAACTCAATTATTCATTTATTAATTGAATTTCCTTGTTATTGGGCCCAATAGACAATAAAGCCCACAACACAATCATCAAGGCTATTGTAAACAAAATCCATTTATTCAAAACAAATTATATCATTATTTGTTCATTTACCTTTATTATGAGAAATTACATTTCTCACCAAATGAACCCAAAAATTGGGGTTGTAACACCTATCCACCTAGAAGATGATTGGGATCGGATTCCATGTCGAGTCCACAAGATCGGACAGCCATGACTTATCTCCTACCTCAGGTATGAGATAGTATCTTGTACATGAATAGTACACTTTCCAATTCACGATCTTGCAACTTGGTTTTCTCTCTCCAGTCTCTAGTCCATGGAACATAATCATGTCTCCTCCCTTACTCTCCTTGCTTGATTATACATCCAATAAGCTACTGCTTAAGAGTATTCCCTTCTATACAATTTGTGCAATTCTACACCTAGCTTCTCGAACCTCCTACTTCCAGAAGCCATAAGAGCTAACCCTGCCAATAAATAACCCTACCCTGACACCATTGGTCTTCTTGCAACCATACTCTCATTCCAATTAAGACAAGGCTTCATCTTTCACTGTCGCCAAGTCAATTCTTCCCCCTTATTGCAAATGTCCTCACAAGAGACTAGTATCCATCCCTCCTCAAAATTATCTCTTCAGTATGAACATCCCCACCTTGCCTACATTTTCGGCATGCTTGTTTGGGGTAGGATCCCTCTCCCTCTTTCCTAGCTTATGCCATGACCGAGTAGAGAAGTTGCTTGCAACCATGTTAGGATTTGTGGGATGAGGAAGAATCTCCCCACAATTTATTGTGTTTAGACCTCATCCATGTCTTCACCATGATTTCTTCTCAAGGGAAGACTTTCCTTTAGTGGTTTTGTTTTTGTTATATCCATAGTTTGGTTGCATGAACTTTTCACAATAATTCCTCATTACACTCCATCACTTTGGATTGTAATGTGAGGGTATTCCCATCATTTAGGTAATCATTTCTTTAATTAAACTAGTAAATATTACAATACTATAAATTACATAACTAAATATATGAAGTCACAAAATATGAATAAAAATGTTCTTGACACTACAAAGTTATGATCTATATATTTGACGTGGTGTTTGGGTCTAATCCTTATGTTTAAAGAATCGATCTTTAGGGATGCATAACTAACCCCTAAGTAGTATAATTTTACAATTAGGTGATGGTTTTTGTGGAAGGATTCTATTAACCATGAGTTGACCTAGGATCATAGAGGAGGTATGTTACATCCATTAAATTCTATATTTTTCATAATTTAATCTAATTTCTCTCTCTCTTTTAATGTATGTTGCATTCTACTATTTTGTAATGGGTAGTTACCTATATTTTATTCATCTTGATCTATTTGTGACATATTACCTATAAACCTTCTCTCTCTTTTGAGATGTGTACTCAAATGAGTAATATTATTTTAAAATGGATCACCTAATCTTCTTAAACTATCAGATAAGCATGCTTGACTATAACATTATAACTTGTTCATCCTATTACATGTTGTAATCCCCAATTTTTGGATTTGAACTTTCTTAGTCTATTTGTGATATGGAACCCTATTTCCAATTGCAGACCTCTTATGGTTTTATGATGTATCTTAATTAGATAGATGTTTTAATACTTGTTTATGGGTCCTTTGAACCCAGTTGATAACATTTGGATGTTCTCATCTCTTTATTTGGAAATGACTAAACGTTATCTTGTATTCCCTATTTTCATGTGTGATTAAACTAGTCACATATAGAAGTAGTGAAATCATATTTGTAGGCATTGGGTTTTAGTACCCTACCATATATGATGTTTATAGGAATTGGGTTTTATTTCCCTTCCTTTCATTTAGTTTTATTCCCTTGCCATATATTATATTAGGCATTGGGTTTTACTCTCCTTCCATGCACTGAGGTTTATTCCTCCTACAAAATTATATATTTATTAGGCATTGAGGTTTTGTTCCTCATGTCCTTGGCTTCGAATATATGGGTTCTAGTCCTACTTTGTAGTATATACTAGTCTGCATGGAAATCAACATGCACTCATTATGATTGTTTGTGAAAAAAATTTCAAGGCAAGAAATCCTCTTATCAATTATCTCCTTTAATTGAAACTCCTTCTTGGTAACTAGTATTCTTTTGATCATCCATTTGGATTTTTTGATATCTCTCACTTGATTTGGGAATCCCTTAATAGTTAATAGTTTCATTTTTCCCATATTATTTCCAAATCTATATTTACACACACATAATGATATTTTTGTGTTGCCAACTTTCACTTTGTCTTCTTTTGTGGGTTGTTCTTCCACCCTTGGTGAAGGACATGGATGATCTATTTTGATAACTAGGACTTCTCATAGTGGAGTTGAGTTTTGGTAGATAGACTTGAATTAGCTTAGACTTCCTTCTACTAAGTTGTTGAAGTCGTTACCTTCATGTAAAACCCCACATGGAAGATTATATGTAATCTTTTAGATTGTGAATAGTCATCACCGGTTCTATACTTTAGTCTTAATGATATTCTTTATGAAAGGTTAATTTAAATTTATTCATCTATTCAAAAAATTGGTGTGTTTTTTTTATATGGATGGTGACTCTTATTTGATTAAGGAGTGGATCCCCTCTTAGGTCCCAACCCTTACAAGATGTCAGATCCTTGCAAAAATTACCTATCTAAGTAGAATCCCTACCTATATGAAACCCCCTAAGTGAGATGCTTACCCTAGAATATACCTATCTTGTCCATTTGAGGATGAATGAAAGATATTGAATCAGATGAGGTACATATGAGGATCTTAAGTTGCTAACCTAAATGTGAAGAAACCCTATGTTTTTATACCCCACAATATAGGTTTGTTGTGATATAGATAATGTTGTGTTTTATACAAATGAATTTATGTTAAAATGAAGTGATGAGGATGATGGAGTAGTGATATGGTGATGTTGTTATTGAAAATTTGTGACTTAGTTCTCATATCAATTTTAGGCCCTATCTTCAATTTTATATCATGAAGTTTCTTTATCAATTTTTTTAAAAAATTATTTGTATGAACAAGAAATATTTTTTGGATTTATCGATGTTTTATTTAGCTCAGTCATAGAACCAGTTAAACAAAACTCTCAAGCCATAATTTTGACAATGGAGTGATGCCTTAGAATATTTTGCTTGTTTTAAAGGTTTAGTGGGCCTTCCCTCTTTTATTCCATTAAGTTGTGGGTAATTGTACCTTGAGACTTTATAGATGCTTATGCGAACTCTAGGGTTTTTATGAGGCTTGATATCATGGACCTATCTAGTTGAGACCATCTAGTTGAGAGAATGACCTATCTTCCTCATAATCACAATTAAAATCCTAAATAACTCTAAAGTTTTTTTTACTTTGGCTTGTTAGGTTAACCCTTTCAAGGGTATGAGAGTAGTTGGTTGCTAGTATAAGAATGTTTAGATTTCTTGGATGAAATCATCTTTTAGGGGGAGTATTGTAACATATTGAAAGTTGACTTCTTAAACCTAGAAATTGTAATTTTTTTAGTTATGTACCAAAGCAGATAGATCTTAAAATAACCCTCAACACGGTATAAGTTTTACCATTTTAGAAATAAATAACATTAATCAGTAAGTGGTTCCAATGAAATATGGGTAATTATTATGGAAATTTGAAATATTCTTATAGTATATATAATGAATCACATAAAATGCAAGAATGATCATTTTCATTGTGGACCTTAATAAAATGGTAACAACTAGTTATAAGAGATTAGAAGACTAATGTTGATGAATACTAAAAAAATTGACTTGTGTATTAAGAATCAAAACTTTATAATTTAAATTAACAATACTCATAACTTTATATAGTGAGAAATATAGTTAGGTATTCCTATTAATAATATATGGCATGTTGGAAGGGTACAAGTTTCATATAATAGATAATACATAGATATGTTAATTTTTCATTATCCTAATGGGTTCAATAATATTTAAAATAATATGGAATGTTTAATTATCAATCAATATGATGAGAAACACCATAAATTGCATAAAAAGGGATATGGATATTTTTTTAGAATTAGTTTCTTCATAATCAAAATAATATTGTCATTAAGTACCTTCAATTAAACTATGGATAAAATAATTGAAAGAGTTGCATTTAAGAGTTAGGAAAGTAGCCATGTGAAAAAAAGAGTAGTTCATGTGAAGAAAATCCTTAAAATTGATTTGATTTAAAGATATTAGATAGATATGTATTTGGTGAATATGGAAATAACATCTTTCAACACGAATGCAGTGGATAACCTAATTAATAAATTCAAAAGTGGAAATTAATATGGTATTGATTCCTCACGGTTAGTTGTCCTATGGGCCAAGTCTAACAGTAATTAAATAAATATAGTTTCAATATGGAAAGAAAATATAAGTTAAAGATTAAACTAATTAATAATATAATGGTTTACCTCAAAAGTAGAAACTGATGAAAAATTTATATACATGCCAAAAATTATCCAAGGAGTCAAATTTCGTATTATCACACCTCGTTTGACCTCACAAACGAATTTGGAAAGAAATTTATAGTTTTTATGTAAAATGCCACTCATTTAATTTAAATGAGTCCGATTCCTAATGTGTCTTGCATACAGCTATTAGACATTTTTCTACATCATTTTTGGGCAAGCATCCACCTGGTGAATGTGAGGATTAGATCACTTAGTCTAGGTCCACAAGATCGGACGCTCATGTCTCATCTCTGACATGAGGTAGGAGACAACAACCCCTACATGAATAATATGTTTTCAATTCATAACCTTGCAACTTAGTTTTTGTTTCTCTCTCTAGTCCACCAAAGATTGTGTGTTCTTCTCCCTCATTTTCCTTCTTTATTCTGCATCCAAAAAGCTATTGCTCAAGTCATGCTTTTCCTTCTCTATGATTTTCCCATTTCTCCCCACTAGAGTCTACTACTACAAAACTTGTTAAAGACGAAGGCAAAACCCTAACCAATACATGTAAATCCCTGACAAATAGGTGGTGGTCAGGGCTAATCCCTGACCAACATACCCTCAACAAACTTTTCGTGCCCAATAGTAGTTGGTCAGATCCTATCCCTGAAAAAAATATACAGGAACCTTAAGTAGCCATCCAAAATAAAAAGAGTTGGTATCCATTCTCAATATAGTGTGTGTGAGGACATATATGAGGAATAAAAAAGTATAATATTGCAACTCTTGTGTATCGATATTTGAATATATATATATCTATATATATATATATATATATATATACACTACAAAAAACTGGGTCATTATTCACGGGAGAGTCCTGTCACAAACCCCTCTCTACAGGCCCTCAGAAATAGGGACGGTTGAGGGTCTGGCCCTCACAAATGGTCCGTGAAGAGAACTCGCGTGACAAATACCAGTGGCCCTCACGAATACCCTCACGAATACAATTGTGAGGGACTATTGAGGGACTATTTAGCCTTCATAAATACATTTTTGAGAGACTATTTAGCCTTCATAAATACATTTTTGAGGGACTATTTAGCCTTCATAAATACATTTTTGAGGGACTATTTAGCCTTCATGAAACATTTTTGAGGGACTTGATGGTCCTGGAGAATATATTTTTGAGGGGCTATGTGGTAGCCATGAATGCAATTTTGATGGTCAATCTGGACCTTCATCAATATATTTATGATTTGGTTATTGATTTGGTTATTGATTATTGAATGATTTATTAAATGTTAATTAATTGTTACTATAGTGAATATTAAATTTTAAATGAAAACTTTGTATACATAACCTCAAGAAATATTTTTATACTAATTCACATGACATCATAAGAAGATTCAACACCAAAATGACACATAAAAATGTTAAATCACCTCAACCAATTTTTGATATTGAAACAAAGTATTATCCATACATTGCGTGCTCAACGTTGATATAAATAAAGAGTACATATGTAATTTGCATCTGCAAATGTAATGTTTTGAAATCAATCTTTCATGCGGTTACATCGGGTATTCAAATTTGCATCTGCAATTTGGTTAGAGCAAGATAACAATCAGCATATAGCCCGGCTGTAGACAACCCTCAGATTTTGGATAACAATCAGCATCGGGTATTCACCCACTACCCTGAGCTTCGCTGAAATCCACTCAGCAGATTGCAGAATAGTAGACCGGCATTCGTTCATTTCTTTGGGATCCGGCAGAAAGCATTGCATCAGATTCCCAGCTGCAGCACGGGGAATCACCAACATTATGCCATATCTATCGTTGCTTACCATTCCAAAGCACAGGTTGACAACCAAGCTAGTTTCAAACCAACTTCCCCGCGAGCAAAACATAGCTCTCAATGTGGACAAAGAATTGTTTCTGACTCTGAGATTTTCTGTAACACAAACGAAACTATCAGCAAGGAGGTTAATCATGCTCAAAACTTTAACCACTTGAAGCAACAAAAAGCAAAACACTTGGGTTTCAGAATCCTATTCCAAATGAATCCCAAAAATTTGAAATGTAATTGCAGCAGATTAGAGACAACCATCAACCAACCAAATGATGTATACGGCTTTGTAGAGATTAGCTCTAGGTCATAGAAAGCTTGAGTAATTGTGCACATTAAAATAAAACATTACCTCTCTCCAAGTCATATCTACACTGTTCAGTGAATGATTGTCTCAGAGCAATTTATGTAACAGAGACACTGCAATATACCTGTTTCCTAAGCATATCCAAGGCCATCCTTCAAGATTTGTAACACACTATACGAATCCATATCTTCGACAGAAGATAGTGAAGGCAAAAGTTGCTTCAAAAGTCTTGAAAATGTCTGAAGATTCTGACAGCTCTCCTTAACAGTATCTACTTGATAATCCTCCATGTCAGTATCCCAAAAGTTGGAACGTGGTTTCACTGGTTTTGTTCATAATTTAGCCTGGTTGGAATGGTGTAAAGTTAGATTCAACTTCCTAAATGATGTTACTGCTCATAATAGCTGGAATATTGTTACCTAAAGAAACAATCAGCTGCCTATTAATGTGTTTCTGAAGCTGGACAAACCGGAAGGAGATAGGATAATGCATTGAACTATAGTAAAGAAAAAGAAACTAAGTTGAGAGATGCTTTGCCATGCAAACTAGAGATATTTCTGACTAACCGAGCTGAGTAGATTGGCTATGGGCTTTCAAAGTCCTGGCAACATTACATCAGTCATTAGATAGTTTTCCAAAGAGAACTTGTCGATCGCCACTAATGAAGTGTATTCTCTACCGTAATTCTAAAGATTAAGTTATTCATCACATGTGCGGATGATGCTATGCTGAAACATATGTCTGTCGGCAGTTAGATAGAAGGTTTTAAATAAATCCCACTACTTGATCGTGTAGTCAAATTTAAAACAAAGAACGTCCCTCCACATAGACCTACGAATCTATTACAGCTTTAGTTATAGATTAGCATGCCCAACTTTAAGCATAAGTTCTTCCTGCAGGTAATGAATTTATTCTTCAATTTAAATTCCTGGTACGGTTGTGTGGCTTTAGTAGTTCTTATATTTATTTTCTGCTCCTCTGTAACTAGAGCCAGAGTCGTTTCAACAGTTTCTTTTTTCTTGCACAGCTTATTAGACAACAGATCTATACTCCAATATTTATGGAGGACGTAAAATAAAAAGAGTTGGTGACATAGATATTAGTAAGAGAAATCCAAGGTAAACACTATTCTAACAATAACTTAAGTTAGAACCCGATTATTCATTGATGTTGAAAGGACTAAAGATAAAAGCAAACTAATTAACAATGTGTGTGTGTAAATGATCTCTTAAATATAGTCATCCTTTTAGCCAATGTGACTAAAAGTTTATGAAAAAGACAACAATAACAGACTTTAACTTCTTTGTGGCATAATTATTTATATAAACCTACTAAGCGAGAGCAACTTGATAAATAGTTAGTTGACTTCCTTCAATCTTTAAGTTATATATGACCCACTCAAAGAGAAAGAACTGCTCAGTTAATATTGAGCAGGTCCCTTCCACCTATAAATGCACAAAAAGACTGGACAGATTTGCACACATATAGGCTGCAAAAACACAAAGAGAGCACATAAATAAGTTTTTGAAACACAATACATGTGTTCAATTAACTGGTATTCAAAGAAATGCACAAAAAGACTGGACAGATTTGCACACATATAGGCTGCAAAAACACAAAGAGAGCACATAAATAAGTTTTTGAACACAATACATGTGTTCAATTAACTGCAAACAGAATATCTAGAAACCAGTACATTGGTATTCAAAGAAAGCACCTGGAAATAATATAAAAAAAGTTGATAAACAGAGATGTTGATAGCATACAAATGAATCTGTAGATGAATCATTTATACCAGTAGAACAGTATTATGGGAGTACTCTTGGGCATAAAATAACCAAGTGCTGCAACAGTAAATAAAGGGAAGTAGAAGAATGATAAATGTAGTATTCACTAGCAAAGTATAGCAGCATCAGTGAAGAGTTCCATAGGGAACTTCTGAACGGATTGAAGCTGCAAGAGATAGTATGTCTAAGTATATATGGAGAGTGCCATCCAATACTTGTAAGAAATTGCATGTGATGTAATCCATGTAGCATAACATATGTAAGAGTTAAAAGAAGTAAGAGGCTCTGGATAGATGACAGACTAAACGGCCAGTGTTAGCTAGCAGAAGCAATTTAGAGAAAAAGAACACAACATGCTTTTGAAGAACTAGCATCTTTTCTTATGTGGATTGTGAAAAAAAATCCTCCAGCATAAGCATTCAATGGACAACCTGGAGCAGTCATACTTATAACATGATCATCGGCTAAAAGGAGGCAGGGCTTGGTAATTGTGGCAAAAGGGGCATCAATCAATGCAGGAAGTGAACTTGGCAGCCTTAACTTCAGGCTCAAGTTCCTTCCAACTTATTGTTTCTGCAAAATCAATCTTGGATTTGGCAGAAGTAGCTCTATGAACAGAAAATCGAAGCCGTACCAACCGAAGTACTAGGAGTTGTCTGCTATGCAAACAAAGAAGTATCTCATGAAGCCCCACCAACTAGTAACAAGGATTTGGCACGAGAAGGCTTAACATATGAAGGCAAAAATTTCAACAACTTATAAAAAAGCCAAAAGTAGGATGGGATATTCGAAAACAATCCTTTCTAAGACAAAAAGAAACCCTTAAATTCGAAGCTAAACTAGTGTCAAAGATCCTGAATCTACTGAAATAATGCCATATGTATTCTCACCAAATTATATCTGCTCTTCAATATATCATACAAAAGAAACGGGAAAGGGCATTTCCAGTTTTGACAATAACAAGTTTCAATGCACATGTTTTTATTGAAATTGAAACAAAAATGTAGTACATTCTTTTGGTTATCAAAAATGCAGTACAGATGTTTCTCAAGATCTGCATATGAAAAATAAATGGACTAAAGATTATATTTTCTACCTTCTCTTCTATGTGAACTCCAAGCCTTTGATATACTTGAGTGAATTCCTTCCTGCTGATTTCACATATTTCTTTCCATGCAGTACGGTACTCAGTCTCTCCATTCTGTGGTAATGCCAAAAGAAAACGAAACGAGGTGAAGAAGAAAGAAAAACAAGCTACAACAAGAATATGATCAGGCATCATTAATAACTAATTAGATATCTTATTTCGATGTATTATTGTTTCTTACCATCACTTTAATATCATTAATATGTTAGTAAGAGAAAATCCTGAAACACATTTTGGACATCTTAATCACACCCATGAAACAACTTACACGTGACAAAGGACCTTGATGGAGAACCTAATGAATAAAAATCTATCACTATTATCAAGATCTAAACTAATCTAAAATAACTAATCAAAAGAAATAATATTCATCAAAAGATCCCATTCATCAAGTCTCCTTTTCTGAGAGCATTACAAAGACTATATATAGGGTTTAAACCATAGTTGTCAAGGGGGCTAGGCGCTCAGCATGTCCCAAGGGGCGCCTAGGCTATATTCAGGGCGTTTTGTTTTTGTGTTTTTTCAGTATATTAATCTGCCTCTTATTATACATATATACTACATATAATACCATATAGGAAACATAAAAATAGAGGGCAGAATGAGGCTATGATAGCAGTAGCAGCAGACTGGAGTAGGAAGAATGAAAAAGGGAACTAATATCAACAAGCATGCAATAACAAATTGGAGCAAGAAATGTGCAAAGAAATAAAAGAAAACAGGAAAAGAAAGGTGGGAAGAGGTTGTAACTCAGTACAGAGGAAATGGAGAATGGGAAAGAAAAGAAAATGAAAAGATATAATAACAGCAGCAACATCACGAAGAACAAGTGATATAAAATAGGAAAATAGAAAGTACAGCATCAGCAACATTATGAAGCATAGGTGATGTAAAAGAGGATTACAAGAAAACAATTTTTTTTAAATGCAGCAGCAGTAGGATTTAGTAGTAGGAAGGATGTAGGAGGAATAACTCACAAAAAATACAGCAGCAGTAGGATTTAGGAATAAAATACAGGAGAAAGGATATAAAAGAAAAGAAAAAGAAGCAAGAACAACATGCATACGAGAAAGTAGAAATTTTTAACAAACAAGGTATGATGACTTACCAATTTGGCCCAAGTCAGACCTAATTTCCCCAAATCAGACCTGTTTTCCCCTAATTTTCCAAAATTGACCTGATTTGGCCTAAATCAGACCTATTTCAGCCATGAATTGAGTCAAGGTGATCTATTTTGACCAAATCCATACTTGATTCATGCTCATTTATCCTATAAATGGCTTAATTTGGGCCTAAAAGGCCATAGATGCCCACGTAATGCATGTAATAAGTTGGGCACCTATTTTGAGGCACCTTGCCTAGCGCCTAGGCGTGCTTAGGCAGGCGCCTTGATAACTAAGGTTTAGTGTCTTTTATTATAAATACCAGCCCTGGGGGCTTGTCCCAAACAATTGAATATGATATGAGGGACAAGATATTTTGTTTCCTCATATCTCGGTTCCGCATCAAGTTAATTAGAGCCAAACCTTATATCACTCGGTTCTATATGGTTCCTCTTTCTTGTCCCCACTCTACCTAGGTACAACTTACCCAGTTAAATGCACTTATTTGCAAAATTCACTAGGTTTATTTTGACTTCATATATTTCACTACTTTTTATTTTGATTTCATATTTTATCTAGCAATTTATGCAATTCTCCTAAGTCTAGGGTTTAGTGTCTTTTATTATATATACCAGCCCTGGGGGCTTGTCCCAAACAATTGAATATGATATGAGAGACAAGATATTATGTTTCATCATATCTCGATTCTGCATCAAGTTAATTAGAGACAAACCTTATATCACTCGATTCTATATGGTTCACTCCCTATACTCCATGTATACTGCTGCTTGGTTACTGTAGTCCACTCCCTATACCGCTGCTTGGTTACTACAGTCTGCAGTGCATGGCTTCATTAAGACATCCAGGATAGAAGACGTATTCAAAGGTAATCATTGCATGTGTAATAAAGGGCTATTATTGTTAAACCACATGTATAAGGTTACAACTATGTTTTAATGGATAGCAGGGGCAACACTGACATCTTTTAGGTTTTCCCTTGGCTAAGCTGCTGAGTAGTCTAAGTATTAAGACATTGTTTCTGTGTAATGTGAATATATACAAGGGACTACTCAACAGTTTAAGAATTATCTGTGTTAAGGATAATTATCATAAGTTAAAGGATATCATGTGAAAGCTACTGGAAAGGAAACTGGCTTAAACAATTATCCTAGAATTGTCCTTATACAAGTCTATTATGATAAAACCAACATGTCATATAGTAATGTATACACCTTATATAGGTCAAACAACAATGTGTAGCATATTAAACGAGGGGATAAGATACAGTAATGTGGAAAGTCCAGCATATTATATTCTAGGAATGAAACCTAGAATGTATATAGGTCCAGTAATGTGGGTGTTTCATGTGAAACACATTCTAGGTCATTTCTATTTAGGTCCAGAAGTTTAAGAATTATCTGTGTTAAGGATAATTTATTATATATGCTAATATGACCTATAATAACACATTATATATACAGTTTATACCCAGTAGGATCCATGCTTTACTCCTGCTGAAAGCTATTGAACACATTGTATAAACACATTGTTGTTTGATCCACATTGTATAAACAAATTGTTGTTTGATCCACATTGTATAACACTGGTGGTTTCTGAAACCTATTGAACACATTGTATAACACTGTGTTTATATTAAACCGTTTATAAAAGTCTCAATATGACCTATATGAACACCTCTAAACCTAAGGTATATATTCTCACAGAAATGTGTTTACACCTGCTAAACCTATAGACTTAATATAAGATACAGAATTTATTTGTGTCACAATTTCATTCTAGAAATGTGTTTCACTTGAAACACCCACATTACTGGACCTATATACATTCTAGGTTTCATTCCTAGAATTTCAGAGCCCTATTAGAAACCTATAAAGGTTTCTTAAACTGTGAGATTATATGTAATTAACCAGTAGGGCAGAGTAATGTGGGCCTCCTGAAATTTGCCTTCACGGCGGCGGGGGACATGCTGGGGTGAGGAGGATAGTAACCAGTCACCTTTTGGGGGACGATTTCTAATGCACAAAAAGTTTTAGAGAGGGGAGGAGCCATTAATCACAAATAGCATCAATCGAGAAATAGTCGGGGTGGCAGTGGAAACGAATAGAGAAAGGGGGCGGACGGGGCGGGTCAGCTAGAATCAATGATAGAAAGAGAGAGTAGTTCTTACGCCGAAGACGGAGAAGGTAGAGCTGGCGTTCCAAGGAATCCTCTGGCAGTCCGTCTTCATGAGGTAGTGGTCCTCTCCTTTCTTCTTCTACACGGCGCACCCGTACCTGACGCGCGACCTCTCGGCCCTTTCGGCTTTCACCTCCTTCTGGAGCAGCGCCTCCAGGGACACCGAATCCCGGCGGTCCCTCCGCCGTACTTCGACAACCATCAATATACGATCAAAATCTCCCTTTCCCCCCTTGCCGCTGCTAATCGCCGCTGCTTGAAACCCTCTCCTGTCCTCTCCCTTTCTTGAAGTCGGAGGAGTCTGTGTCCCGCCGGCCAGAATCGTGCCTCCACAGTCCCAATTGCGCAATCCCCCTCGTGGCTGGTCTCTCTCTGGCCGATCGGAATCGGATTGCCGGTTGTAGCTAAATCAAGGAAAAGATGGCAGGAGGAGTTGTGGTGGTGCTGGTGGCTTGTAGAGGAGTGGAATTACAGACAGTGGAGGCGGGGGCGGGGTGTGGAAAGATGACAGTAGCAAGCAGTCGATGATGTATATGATTGAGGAGTAGGGTGGGGGGAAGGGCAACGAAATAGCGGCACGAAACGCATTGCCGAGCTTATAACCTAATCAATTGGTTCTCGCGTGGAGGAACGAGGGGGTAGGGTTTTTTATTTTTTTATTTTAATTTACAAATATAGTGTTTTAGAATGGAGGGAAGGGTTATGAGATGGAGGGAAACATTTGACATGGTATTTTTCACAGAGTTGTTAGTGAGTAATGTATTTTTGAGGGATTAGTGCTCACATAAAAGGTCTAAGGATGTTAAAAACACGGTTGAGGGATTTAGTCCCATATTTGAAGGATGAGCCCTCACAAATAGACACCATTATTCACGATTTTTGGTTCCTCACAAATGTTCTTCAACAAAGGCCAAATTTTTTGTAGTGATACATATATATATATATACATATATATATATATACATATATATATATATTCAATGAGTTACAAATGAGAAGGTTACATTTCTTCCATTGGATGAAAAGAAATTGAATTTAACACGTGAGAACATTCCGTTATTTTTCAAATATAATGTTTACATGAAACACATGATTCGAGCACCATGTTACTCCCAAACAAATGGCACATGATTCGAGCACCATGTTACTCCCAAACAAATGGTATCCTCTAAAATCATCTTGATGTAGCATTCATACACATCATATGAAACATTATAGTCACTAGACATCATAGTTTTTCACATTTTTTCAAATAATATAAGTTTATATATGGTCATCCATTTTGGGGTATTTCATGCATTTTTCATAAGATTAATTCTATTGTTTCCTCCATGAAGGCTTTCTCTAGTATTTGCATCCATCCTTCCACTCTAAGGTAATTTCAACATCCTGCATTCTTACACAATATTAGATAGTAACTTGTGCTTTAATAGTTTATAAGTTGATAATAAATATCATTTACGAAATAAAAGTGCAAAAAAAATAATTAATGAAATTCTTGTCAATGTAGATATGACAGTCATTTTAAGTATATAAAAAAGGATCTATGAACTTTATATGTAATGTCTACACATGTATCATTCAATAATGGTTTCTATATATAAAAGCATCTCCTATTTTGAAGGGGGAGCCATATGGGTTTATCTCCTCAAGAAAAATTAAAACATTAATATGATCTATATAAAACTATAAATTTACAAATATATATCATTGCAGTGCTCAACAAGCAAACATTTGGATGTGACACACACATACACACAAGTATATATATGCATGTATATATATATATATATATATATATATATATATATATATATATATATATATATATATATATATATGTGTGTGTGTGTGTGTGTGTGTGTGTGTGTGTGTGTGTGTACTCTCACATATATATATTCTACTTTACACCAATGACTAATATATAGTAGAATTGAACAAAAAGTAGTGACTCTAGAAATAATTAGTAATTCTATTTATGCTCAAATGAAAATTGAGAAGGCCATTTTTCTCTTTCTTGAGAAAGAAAAAAGTAACATGATAGGCTTAGTATATAAACAAAAATAGTTAGAAAAAGTATTGGAATTTTGATATATACATCACTTGTCAATGTTGTGGTGTTGGCCTTGTCTCTAGAAATTGATATTTAGGAAAAACGAGTACCATATTAATTTGGTTGGTTTGGTATAAATAGAAGTACTTTTATCATACTTGACATTAAAACATATAATATAAAATAACCTTCAAAAAAAATATAATATAAAATATGTACTATAGAAAGCAAGAGAATAATACAAATTAAACATGTTTATCGTGATTTACCTATAGGTGCACCTTCAGTTTAGACATGTTTAATCTTTTCAGAACTATACTAAGTCCATTGCGTATGAGAACTTGATATATCATGTCTAACTTGCAAAAAGACCAAAACCTTAATTGTGTATGTACTTCCAAATTGTTAGATCATATTGAGAAAACAATTTCAATTGGACAATTTATTTAGAACGTAATATAAGTATTGATAGTAAGGTTTACCATCCAAGGCATTTCCCAGTTAGAATGTGCTCACACATTGCATGTAATATGCAAGGCATTAATAGATGGTGCAGGTTCTAATGGAATCCAATTCCAAATGTAATACAAAATAAGAAGAAGGGGTACAGAATACATACTATACCGTATTTGGTAGAGTATAGGTGTAGGAATAAAATTACAACCACTTTTCCCCACGCACATTACCTTATTGATGGTGCCCCTAATATTGTTTGGGATGTCCATGATAATAATATTAGAATACAATGAAATTTGGACTATAAATGGCTAAAACTAGTTGGAAATCTCCCCTCTAGGCTTTTCAATTTATTGTTAACAAAAAAAGGTAGGCACGTAGAAAATCCATCACACCCCTAGTTCTTCTAAAGAGGATGGAAAATCCATCCTTGTCTTTGGAAACTTATCTTGAACATATTGTCTACTTCCCTGCTCAAAATAGAGTATACATTCAGCCATATAATTGTTCATGCTTTTCAATCGCCTAGGCCTTAGAAGAATTGGTTGAAGGAGAATGGAACTGATAGAGTGAGGTGGGAAGTGACTAGGGAGGGAAAATGCATCTGATCAAATGTGTTTCTCAGGAAAAGAAGAAGCATAGGGGAATGGACGATTGACTCTGGGAGAGGGGTGGTTTTTGCGGCACCTAGAATGGTTATGGGGAATTCATTCGATACTATTCTTGTAGGGGGATAGAGTCATGTGATTGTTGGTTAGTCTAGGGTTCAGTGGTCCTAGGAAGATATCTGCCAAACAATTGTTTTTTTTATAGAAGTATTGGTCAAAGCTTGACTTCTTATTAGTTAGGGATAAACTTTGCTCTTGTTATAATACCATCCAGGGTTCTTGTCCTTGAGCCCATAGCCCAGAATTTTTTCCAATTTTGTTGTAGTCTACCTCCAACTCTAACAAACCCTAAAAGAAAAACCCTCCTATAAATAGCCCTACCTTGGCATTGTTGGTATTCTAGCAAATATCCACTCATGGCAAATGAAATGGAGGCTTCATCTTCAGCCATTTCATAGTCATTTCTTCTCCTATAGAAAATCTCCCTTTTGGAAATCGATCTCCATCTCTCCTCACGATTCTTTCCTGAGTATGAACATTTGTGTCTTTCCCTATGTTTACAGCTTACTAGTTTTGTGTAGGGTGTCGTCTCCCTCTTTCTTGAATCGACACATGGTGAAGTAGAGAAGATGCTCATGGTCATGGAAGAAGCTGAGGGAGTAGAAAGAATCTCCCCCATAATTTTACATTTTTAGCCCTCACATGTGTCTTGATATTGATTTCTTCTCAAGGGATACTTGCCATTCTATAGTTTTATTTTTGTTTTAGCTGCAGTTTGGTCACATGCGCTATTGTAAATATAGGAATTTTGATTGTAGTACGAGGATGTTCTCATCTTTTGGGTAATCTTTTATTTCATTAAACCATTAAATATTACAATCTTGTAAATTACATAAGTAAATATAGGAACATCAGAAACATATGAATAAATATGTTTTTGAAATATCTAGACTAGTTTCAAGACTTGATTCCAACATTTTAAAATAATAAATTTTTAGTATTGAACAACTAATACTTGGATAAATTGTAACTAAAGGAATTGTCAAGTTTGGTGAGGAAACTTTTCTTGAAGGATTGTAGTAGCCTTGAGTCAGCCTGGGATCAGGGGATAGGTATTGCATCCCCTTAGTTCTATGTTTGGAAACTGGTCTAACTTCTCTCTATCACTCACTCACACACTCTCTCTTAATGTATATTGCATTCTACTAATCATAATAGGCAATTACATATGTTTTATCCCTCTTGATATTTTGGGACATATTACCTTATAAACCTTCTCTATCTTCTATGTTGTTGACTAATGTGAGTAGTTATATTCCAAAATTGATCTTATGATCTTCTTAAAGTATTGCACATACATGTTTCACTCTAAAGTGGTAACTTGTCCATCCAATGTCATGGTGTGCTATAATTTGTGGATTTGAACTAAGTTTTAATGTTTGTAACATGGAACCCTATTTTCAAGTGATGGCCTCTTATGCTAGTATGATGTATCTTAATTTAGGATATGGTTGAATACATTTGTATGGGTCGTTTGACCCCATTTGATAACGTTTTGACGCTCCTAACCCTTTATTTGGAAAATTGACTAAACTTTATCTTGTCTTACGTATTTGCATGTGTGAGTTGACTAGTCACATCTTAAAGTAGACACAACATGTTTTAAGAATTGAGTTATATTCCTCTATCACATATGATGTTGGCAGTGGATTTCACTCCCGTACAACAAATTGGGTTTTATTTCTGTGTCATATATGATATAAAGCATTATCTTCTATTACCCTATCATGCACTAAGGTTTTACTCCTCATGCATGATTCTATATTTATTTGGAACTAAGGTATTATTCCTCCTGCTCTTGGCTTGGTGTAAGGGTTCCACCCTAGTTTTTGTTATGTGCAAGCCTACTTGGAAATTAGCATGCACTTCATTATTTACTATTGTTTTTGGAATAGTTTAAAAAGGAAAAACACACTCTTATTGGTTATATCCTTTAATTGGAACTCTTTTTGGTAATAATTATTCTTTTTATCATACAATTTCATCTGTTGATGTCACTATTTTGCTTTAGGTAGCCTTAAAAACTTTACTTTTGTCCTCTTGCCCTAATATTGTTCAATCTCAATTTATGCACACATATCACCATTGTTATGCTGACAACTTCCACTTTGTCTTCTTTTGTGGGGTATGATTCCAACCCCTTATGTGAAGGACATGGAAAACTTGTCTTGGTGACCTGAACTTTTCTTAGTGGGGTTGACTTTTTGGAGATAAACTTGAAGTATCTCATTCATGCCTCTACTTAGTTGTTGAAGTTGGTACCTTCATGTAAAACCCCAAGTGGGAGATTCTTTTAATCTTGTAAACTATAGATAGTCATTATATTTATTTACTTTCCAAACTTTGGTCTTTCTGATATCCATTTTTGTATGATTAAAGAAACATTATGCATCCATTGAGGAAATTTATTGTGTGTTTTTTATATGGATTATGACTGTTATTTGATTAAGGATTGGGTCCCCTCTTTGACCCCATCCATTGCCAAATGCTATCAGAGCTTTTTCAAATTCTGAGTATTTAAATTTTATCTCCCTAAGGATAAAAACCTACATGAAAACCCACTAACTGATATGTTTCCCTATAATATACCTATTTTGTTCATTTGACGTTTAATGAAAGATATTGAATTGGATGAGATACATGTGTGGATATTAAGTCATTAACCCTAATTTTTAAAGACCATATGTGCTCATACCCCATAATGTAGGTTCCTTGTGATATAGATAATGTGGTGTTATGAGGAATGAATTTAGGGTTAAATTAAGTGAAGATTATAATGCAGCAGTGGAGCATGGTGATGTTGTTACATAAAATGTGTGGCTTAGTTTTGGTATTGATTGTAGTCCATATCTTCAACTTTATATCACAAAGTTCTTCCATCAAGTTTCTTAATAATATAATATGTATGAATAGGAGCTTGTTGGATTTTATCGATGGTTTATTGATCCAAGTCATAAAGAAGGAATAAAGTATATAGTTTGGTAAAGAAACCCTAGAACTAGTTACAACAAAACTTTAAAACCCTACTTTTGACAAAAGAGTAATGACTAGGAAGATTTTACTTCTTCTAAAGGTTAGATAACCTACACTCTTTTACTATATTAGGCTATGAAGAGTTGTACCTAGTAACTTAGTAATGATTATGTCAACTCAAGGGTTGTTATAAGGTATGATAGATTGGACCTAGTTAGTTGACACCATCTTGTTAGATTCATGACCTATGTACTTCATAACCACAACTAAATCATGTACATATATAACTAAAGTTTTTTAGCTTAACTTGTTAGGTTAAACCTTATAAGGAACACAGAGTAGATGGTTGTTAATGTGTGTATGTTTAAATTTTTAGGATAAATCCTTTGTATGTATGTATGTATGTATGTATGTATGTATGTATGGTACACTAATGAGTTTGATCATGTTTAAAATAGTACGTAACACTTCTGTATCAATATATATGATGGGAACATCCTAATTGGAATATAAAAGGTTATATATATATATATATATATATATATATATATATATATATATATATTTGTGGAGATCAATTTGTTCATGATTAAAACAATAGTATCATTAAAAACCTTTTCTAGGATCCTTATATTAAATAATTGATATAGTTGTACATAAGAGTTAAGAAATTAATTCATGTGAATATAAACCTAAAAATGAATCTAATTCCAAGATATTAGCCAATAGATATATATTTTGTTAATAAATATGGAAATATCATATTTTAATCTAATCCAATGGATAACCTTATTCTTAATGCAAAAGTGGAAACTAATGTGATATTCAAATTTTGTGTATTTTTATTGGTCTATTGGATGAGTTTCACATTATATGAATAACCAAAGATGCCATAATTTAACTAGTGAAAGACAATATAAGCTAAAATCTAAAATATTTAATATATAGTGGTTTAGACCTAAAGTTGAAGCTAATGGCAAGTTCAGATTTTACATGCCAAAAATCAGCATAGGAGTCAAATCGAATATCAATTAAACCTAATTTAAACCCTCAAACAAATCAGTAAAAAAATCCTACAGTCTTAATCTAAAATTCCATTCACTTAATCTAAATGAGTTAGATTCCTGATGTTTCTCGTATATAGTTCTCACAATTTTTTATTTCCTTTTGAGTGAACGTATGCCTAGAGGATGGGTAGGATTGGATCCCCAGGATGGGTCCATGGTTTCATGCATTCTACAAAAACAAAAACATCATCCACAAAAATCAGATGTGTCATTACCTTTATGTCGTGGACTGTGTAAGGCTTTATTTCCTTCCGTTCTTCAGCATGTTGCATTTTTCTTGAGAACTACTCCCTGAAAATTACAAACAAAAGGGGGGATAAAGGGTCACCTTGGCATAGTCGTTACCACCCCTAAAGAGACCAGCATATATGCCATTAACCAGGATAGAGTAGCTAGTAGTCCCAACACACTGTTTCAACCAGCCAATCTATTGTTCATTAAATCTCATTTGTTCCATGATCCACCATAATTTCCCCCATCTCACGCTATCATAAGCTTTGGAAATATCAAGTTTAAGGTAGGCTTTTCTACTACCTCTCATGACATTAAAATTCAGAAGAAATTCTCCATCCAACAGAGCACAATCGATGATGCTCCTACCCATGACAAAGGCGCCTTCATTTATAGAAATAAGGTATGGGAGGACCATTTTCAACCGGGCAGCCAGAATCTTTGCAATAATTTTGTATTGAACGGAGCAGCACACAATAGGACAGAAGTCAGCTAAGAAGAAGTGATCGTTTCTATTCTGGATAGAATTGAAATAAAGATGGCTAACTTTCTTTGGGGGAATGAATATCATCCTATGAAGTATTCAAGCTGGCTTTTCCTACAGATGAAGGTGGGCTAGATTTGAAGACCCCTAGAGACATAGCTAGATGGGGATCAATGAGGAGGATTGTTTCTTTTCAAGAAGGCACGTCTACTTGGGGAAAGTGGATGAGAGACCGATATCCTAGAGGGCTGGACTTTATCCTGAAGACAAGAGATACTCATGGTCCATCAATGTCATGAGAGAAGTATGGCCACAAATCAAACATTTGTTTGTTGCTAATGATTCTGGAGGATGGCAGCTCAAAGACAAGAATATAAACATATGGGAGGTGTCCCAAACAAGAGGCGCAAAGGACCCACTGGGTGAACAGATTTGGACTGATAGGTACGTGCCGAAATGGAGTACATGTGTTTATAAATTTCTGTAGAATATCCTTGCCACCTTAGATAGAGTAAAGAGTTGGAATTATGATATATCTACTGTATTCTTGCTTTGTGGGGAGATGGAAGAAAATCACAGCCATCTTGCAGGTGAATGACCCTCTAATATTTTTTAGGGGGATCGTCGGAATATATTTACCTGATTTTGATATATATATATATATATATATATATATATATATATATATATATATATATATATATATACACGCTGACAAAGAGTGGCTCAAGTGGTCATGTATGGTGTCTCCTCATGAAGGGACCCAGGTTCGAATCCCAGTTTCTGCCTTGATTTACCACACTCCTGGTACTTCCTGGCCAATAAAGTTTTCATGTACTTAGACCAAGCATGCATATCGTCTAAGGCATCAAGAAAAGGAATATCCACATGCAACTTTTTCATGGCATCCTAAACTTCACAAAATGAGTATCAAGCCTAGTTCTCTTTTGGTAGGCCTGGTAAGGTTGATGAGTTTTTAAATAGGAATTTATGGCTTGTTTATTTAGGCTAGTTCTTTTTCAATGTCACATTTTATTAAACATACACTTTCCATTAAGCTTGTAGACATAACTGCATATTACCCTAAAACTCCGACAAAAAAAATGTTAGTCAGTATAATGAGTTATACATATGTTACAACTAAATATAAAAACACTAGAAAAAATATGAATATACATGTTTTTGAATTCAGATGATTGTTCTTTATATATGTATAATGGTTTCAAGGTCAGATTTCCACATTTATAGAATTGGTTTTTACAGTTGCATAAATAATACTTGGATAATTTCTAACTAATGGAATTGTCATGATTAGGTGAGGAAACTCTTGTTGAAGGATTCTAGTATCCATGAGTAGACCTATGATTAGAGAGGTGATATGTTGCAAATCCCAAATTATGTATTGAGTAATTGATCAAATTTCTCTCTCTCTTAATGTATGTTGCATTCTACTATTACATATTGGGCAATTACCTATGTTTCTTCCTCTTGATCCTTTTCAAACATATTATCATGTATACCTTCTTTGACTTTTGAGATGTTGACTCATGTGAGTAGTTATATTCTAAAATTGATTTTTTGATATTCTTAAACAATTGGATATGCATGTTTCAG
This sequence comes from Alisma plantago-aquatica, assembly GCA_963693085.1. Classification (NCBI taxonomy): domain Eukaryota; kingdom Viridiplantae; phylum Streptophyta; class Magnoliopsida; order Alismatales; family Alismataceae; genus Alisma; species Alisma plantago-aquatica. The sequence goes on along the minus strand of OY856410.1, from coordinate 70,436,134 downwards.
TCTAAGGTTATAAATTGTTCATACTCTTTGATTTTTAACCCTAATTTGTATATTTGAACTTAGTTATTCTATTTTTGACATGGAATCATATTTTTAAGTGATGGCCTCTTATGGGCTTATGATGTATCTTAATTGTGGAGATGGTTGAATGATATTTATGGGTCCTTTGACCCCATTTTATTGGAAATGAATAAACTTTATCTTGCATGTGTGGTTTCACTAGTCATATCTAGAATTAGTGACACCATATTTTTAGGCAATGCATTTTATTCCCCCACTACATATGGCATTCATACAATTTGGTTTGTATTCACTGTCCAACACCTGGATTTTATTCTCCTTCCATAAGTGATATTAGGAATTGGGTTTTATTCCCCTATCATGCATTGAGGTATTACTCTTCTGCAAAATGTAATATTAATTTGGCTATTGAGGTTTTATTCCTCCTTCCCTTAGCTTATAATATATGGGTTCCAGCCCTATCTTGAGTAAATGCTAGTCTACATGGAAATCAACATGCACTTTGTTATTTACTATTGTTTGTAAACTTGTTTAAAAAGTCAAGAAACACTATTATTGATTATCTCCTTTAAAGAAAACTCCTACTAGGTAATTATTATTATTCTCATCATACACTTGGATTCTTTGATATCTCGGTTTTTATTCTAGAAGCCTTAAAAAGTTTGTTTTTGTCCTTTTCCCCTAATATTCCTCAATCTCTTCTTACACACACATACCAGTATTTTTATATTGACAACTTCCACTTTGTCTTCTTTTGTGGGGTATGCTTCCAACCCCTTAGGTGAAAGATATGGATGACTCATCTTGGCTAGTAGAATACTGCTTAGTGGAGTTGCGTTTTGGGATATAGACTTGAAGTATATTGGAATTTCCTACACTTTATTATTCAATTTATTATGTACATGTAAACATCCAAGTGGAGATCATTATTTAATCTTATAAATTATAAAATATTATTTTTATTTATTCTATTTACTACACTTGGCCATTGTGATATCCATTTATCAAAGAGTAAATAAAAGTTACTCATCCATTGTGTAATTTTGATGTGTGTTTGTTATATGCATGATGATTCTTATTTTATGTAGTGAGTATAGGATCCCCTCTTGGCTCCCACTTCTTAAAATTATCTTATTTAGGTGACCTACAAGAAGAAAGATGAAATGGTCCCAAATCATATTTTTGGGTCTGGGGGTTAGCTTAACCAACCAAGTCATGTTACTTTTGGATGCTTTTCTAAAAAGAGAAATGTTCATAATAATGACCATTTTCCTTGTAATGATTGTGATGTCCCTTAGACTTAGAACTATAAGATTCTCCATTGAAAATTAGAGGTCCTTTACCTATGTTCTTGTGACAAACTCGACTTTCAAGGTTTAATAATCCAATATATGAATTTGAGATTTTGGTGCATCCAAATGACTCCAAAGTTAGTCATGAAGCTTATAATTATTTATTAGATCTATGGTTAAGATTTCAGAATTTTTGGAGATCATTTGAATAATAATAAAATTCATATGGGACAAACATTATGATTTTGATTAGATTGTAGTTGGATGGTTAACGGAGTTTATTTTTGGATGAAAATTGGTGGGATAGATTTTATGGTGGTATTTAAGCTTGTTATTAAATTTCAGACCAATAGGCTCTCGTTTTATGGTTCAAATAAATTATAAAAGAACTATAAGCACATTTGTGCTTAATGGTTTAAGTCGTTTACATTTTTTTGGTGAATAATAAAACTTTAATATTTCTAGATTTATTTGCTTGAATAAGGTGAAATTTTATCTAGAGCCTCTTGAGTACAATTTGAATTTTGATAAATTTTGGAGAAATAATAGATAAATAATTTTGAAGATATACTTTATAGATAGGATCAATAAATATTTTGAAATGATCTCATTTAAAATACTTTTTAAAGTGTTCATGAGAAAATTAATAAAGTCATAATGAAGCATTGGTTTATTTTATTTAAGGATAAGTATGAATTTGGTAGACAAGTATGTGTTTTGGAACTTAATTATGATTACAGAAAGATCTTTTGATGGTTTGGTAAATCTCAATGATAATTATGACTTTAGAATTTATCTTGTGAAGATTTATTTAGACCTTCAAATCTTTCTACTTTAATCTATTTTATTATAAACATCCAATAAATAGTTAAATAGAGGCTTTATATTAGTAGAAAGGCATGGTTAACATTTTATATGATTGGAAGTTACGATTGTTGAGGATACAATATTATGAAAAGGAAAGAATGAGGTGCATAATACTTGTTTAAAATGCCTCTATATAATAGTGAGTTAGTGAATGACATCATATCCAAAATAGAATGTCATTTTTATATATTAATCACACATATAGAATTCTTTTAGGAGGTGAAAATAATTTATTATATGAAAAAGTGTTTTATGTGTTTTGAAAAGAATCAATTATATTGTAGAAATTAATAAATGACATGACCAGAATTTAACATATGCCATGACAAGAATTTTTTTTCAAAAGGATTAATCATATTGTAGAATTTAATAAACTTGACCAAGTTTGAACTTTGTTTTAATAATAATATGAATTGATCTTTGCTTCTGCATTCATTGACATAAAGGGGATAATTGCAATTCTACATATTCTCCCTATTAAATATTTGTATGGGTGTACACATGCCAAAAAAATTATTCTTCTAGGAAAACATGTTAGAAATAGGGTCAATAATAAGCCCCCAGAATAAATCGCATCCCTATTTGGACTTTTACCCAAAAGGGCATCTTTTAGTTACATGGTAAAAAGCAAAATGATAACTTGCAAATTGGTTTGTTTGACCCAAAACTCATATCTTGAAATCTAAACTGGTGATAATTTTGGAAAAGATAATTTTGAATACATCCAAAGGGTTTTCTCTCTAAATATGACCTATGTTTGGATCATTCATCCACCTTGAATATACTTCATGAAGAAATTGACGTCGAAACCTCAAAATATTGCTAGATTATTTTTTATGGGTGAATGACCACACCAAGGGTCTAAATGGGAATTAAGACCCTTGACTTGAATGATTGGACCCATAATATTTGACATTTAAATATTGACTCTTGAATCAAAAATGTACTTGATCATGGCTTGATTTCCATGACTTCTTAATATTGACTCTTGATCTCAATCCTTATTCGACATTGATATTACTAGAAATCATACTCTATATAAGAAACCATAGAATATTGATATATTGACATCTAGTTGATCAATACACATTTATAAGAAACCTCTTATTACATAATGATCATAATTTTGAGCATGAAAGAGAATTAGATATGAATTATATGGTCCCAGTCACTTGAGGTTGTTTTTAGATTTTGGGGCCAAAATTTCTTTAAGGTGGGAAGAATGTGACATACTAAATTTTGAAGGTTTTATAATTCAATATATGACTTTGAGATTTTGGTGTATCAATTTACTCAGAAGTTTGCCACAAATCTTATAATCATTTATTAGACTATGGTTAATATTTGATAATGTTTGGAGATTGATTGAATAATACAAAAATTCATTTGGGTAAAAAATGATAATATTCAGTGATATTTTAGTTGGATGGCTAAATGCATATTTTTGGATAAAAACTGGTGACAAGGTTGTTATGGTGGTATTTAAGCTTGATATAAAATTTTAGACCACTAGGATATATTTTTATGGGTCAAATAAAATATACAAGAGCTATAGGAAAATAAAATTTGATGGTGCAAGTCAATTACATTATTTTGGTGAAATATTGAACATTGGTATTTCAAAATTTCATTATCGAATAAGATGAAATTTTATTTGAAGCCTCTTCAGTAAAATTTTTGATTTTGATAAATTTTAGAGAAGTCATATATAAGTTATTTTGAAGATAGTGGTTGTCATTTGACAAGGTGTGTCATCGTGCCCCCCCCCAGTGATACGGTTGGTCCCGGGGTTTACTCTTGGCTGGGTGGGGTTCAATAGTGGTCGGTCCCGAGAGGGGTTCCTCATTATAAAAAAAGATATAGTTTATAGATAGTGTTTGAGATCATGTTTAATATATGGATCAATAAAAATTCATAAATGATGTGATTTGAAATGCTTTTAAAGTATTCATTAGACAACAAAATCATATTGAATTATTGGTTTGTTTTATTTAAGGATAAGCATGAATTTGGTAGACAAGGATGTATTTTGGAATTTAATTATGATTACAGAAAGATCTTGTGATGGTTTGGTGAATATTAAACGATAGTTATGATTTTTAACATTTATCTTGTTAGAAGAATTATTAGACCTCCAAATATTTCTATTTTGGTGCCTTTTATTATCAACATCCAAAAGAAAAGATGACTAAAGGTTTTACATTATAAGAAAGACATGATCAGCATTTCATATGATTCGAAGTTGTTGTTTTTTATGATATAATATTATGAAAAGGAAGGAATTGTGATGCATAATGCTTTTTTAAAGGCTTCAATTTAATAATGAGTTAGTAACCATCATCTTGTACAAAATGGTATGTAATATTCATATTTTACTCACATAAATTGAATTTTGTTAGGAGGTGTAAACATTTTGTTATTAAAAATGTCTTTTCATGTGTTTTGAAAAGGATTAATTATATTGTAGAATTTAATATATGCCTTGACCAAAAAAGTTGTTTAACTAGTAAAACCAAGTTTTTTTGGGTTTCATTTTATGAAAAATGGTATTAAATTAGAAAGGAGTTTTGATCATCATTCATTCACTTCTCTCTGCCATCTATATATATACACCCTATTGACTTCATCCATGCACATAACCACCAATTTGGATTGCACCATCGATCCCTCTCTTATGTTTTTTCCTAAGATTGTAAAAGCAACAAGTTGTGATGGCATCCCTCTCTATTGTTTTCCCCAAAAATCAAATCCAACCAACAATGATGTGACACTATAGAAGCACATTCTCATATGTCCCTCTCCTTTTTGCAAGGTCTAACTCTCTCTCTCTCTTGATCCTATTTTGATCATATCTCATGCATCCAATATCAAAAATGGTAGAATCTATAGTCCATTTTGATCGTGAGAACAAGTCAGATGCAAACTACTTTCAATATATAATTCTTGATCTTTTTCACAATGTTCATTATTGATTTAATGGTTACTTTTAAGTTAAAAATTATAACTTTATCTAATCTTGATCATATTATCAGGAAATCTTGTGAAATTTGTATTAGATCTATTGTTAGAATTGTAATATCAAACTTATAGTATGGATTTGACACTTGATATGGATTATGGGTCTCTTGATGTTCCAATGACTTGTTTGATCATCTAGACACATGAATATGTTGGATATTCCAACTTGTTGACAAATTGTGAGATCTTAATAGTTTTTCATTTGGATGATGATTCACATTTTTTATGGTCATTTGGAACAAGTAACTTAGATATTATTCTTTAGGATGCCAAAACTCTTGAACATCCAATCATGACCTGATCCTTTAACGAGGTCTTGACCCTACTCCCAGATCTCTTTCGTCTTGAAATTTGTAAATTGAGAAATTATCATATGGTATGTTTATTTTATCCTCTCGACAATGATTGATGTGACATAATGTATCTATTCGAATGTATGACTCAAACACTTGGATATGTTAATTGCATGGGCTACCATGTTCCCTAGAGATTAGTGTTTCTAATGTCTATATGTAGGTTATTCATTCTTCTTATTTTTTTAAACCCTGGGATAAGTTTGAAACCCTGGGATAAGATTTTTATTCATCATGTACTCCCCTTAAAGGTAAAACATCACAAATTCTATTACAATGGTACAAAGGTGATTCATCTTAATAATCTCAGACATGAACTCATGACACTACTCCCACCTACAGGAATCGATTTCATATCTCAAAACCCATTTGGCCACCATATTTTTGACCTTATTACATTATCTTCTACCAAAACATAACTGAATAGATACTAGGGTCTTTGCAATCCTCTCGATGAGCAGACACCAAGGTTTGTATTTTGTTGATACCTCGGATTCCTCTGTGACCATTCTAATCATCATATTTCTTTCCAAACTCCAGTATTGTTACCAAAAAGGACTTCTTTCCCTATATTCAGAGCAATTTTTCCAACTACTTTAGTTACTGCTTTCTAAAGCAGAGAACCATTGGAGATCCCTTGATTAATTTGACCCATGTATTTTCTTTGAATTACTTCCTTCAATTAACTTGAGAAACCATGTTAAATGGTGGTCGAGACACCATGTTGAATGGTGGTCGAGACACCATGTTGAATGGTGGTCGAGACACTTGGTATGTAGTGATCATAAAACCTAGGTTCGTGACCATGTTGATGTGTTTCGGTCGTGACCTTAGTGATGTGTCTCAGTCGTGGCCATGAGGAAGTGTCTTAGTCGTGACATGTGTTTTTGTGTTTCGGTCGTGACCTTGGTGATGTGTCTCCATCGTGACCATGACGAAGTGTCTCGGTCGTGACATGTGTTGTGTGTGGTCGAGATCCATATGTTGAGAGTGGTCGAGACACCTATACAGATGTATGTATATGGTCAATACATATTGTAATGGTCTACATAAGATGATGTGATTATGAATGGCTAATCATTAACTACAATGTTTAACCCTAGTGCTCTCCAAACATGTGGGAGGTGATGGAATTAGGGTTTAATGGTTGAATAATGTTATTATACCCTAATCGGCTATATATGAACCCTAACCCTAATCGTGTGAAAATGTGGCAATGTGATATATGTTATCACTCTACTTGAATATTATTATTGTATGATAGTATTATCTCTCTCCTATCTATGTAACCCTAACCTTGCAGGTGAGATGAATTGCATACCTATGTGTGTGATATGGTGAACCTTATATAATACAAGGTGGTGATTATGAGTAATGTTGAAGCATATTGTGATATAGAATGAGTAGGAGTTATATGATTTGGTCTAATGACCTGACAAGTGCCTTGAGCACAGATTGAGGTAAAATCCTCTAGTAATATGATTGAGGGATTGATATCCCATAGTGATGAAATGTTAATAATGGCCTTGTAATGGATATGATACAAGTGTCATGTGGTGATGAGACAAGTACTCACTTTATACGTTTTATATCTTCTAAAGTTGTATCTTACCCTTAATTTTGTAGAATTTGTTTTGGGTTTGAATATTGTAACTTGATTGATGCATTAAAAGATACCCAATTGGAATATCTAATCAAGTGAAACCCTAATCATGTAGTTTCCATGTAGCATAGATCCATCTTCAACGTCAATATCTAGTTGGATGGTGAAACGAGCCACTCCTATGGGAAACTCAAAGCGCATATTATTGAATATGCAGGGTACCAGTGGAGATATCTCCTTGTATCATTAAATTGTTGAGATAGTGGTATGATGCTTTATTATGGAATGGCCATGCATGATCATGTTCTCTAGTGTTGTGCCATGTACCAAGGAGGGCTAGTTGTTTTACAGTACCATAGTGTTGACTATGAGTTGTTGTCTATAGGACTATAGCTTTGACTATAAGTTGTTGTTTAGCATTTTGACTACTATGTCACTGCATTGTAGACTCGAACTGACCAAGTTGTGCTGGTGATGATCATGGAGTCTAGCTCATCCATAGATCTTGTATGGTACTAATTTCAACTTAATAGTGGTCAGATGGATTTGAGTGGTACGCCTCAAATCCTCAGGGCATAATAATAAAAGTGATAATACAACTGTGTAGTATATTTTCTGAGGGTCAAATACAAATCACATTGGATGACCCCATGCCTTATTTCTTATACTGCTTAGTTTATAACAGTTATACATGTTCTTCATATTTCTTCTAAAAAGTATAAATTGTTCTACTGCTGAATTGTAAATGCTTAAACTACTTATATAGTGATATCTACTCTATTTAACTATTTTCTTATATTATTGTGCTTATAATAGATGTTGGTGAAGAGTTATATCTCTCGCTGGGACATTTTGTCTCACCCCATGGGTTCCACAATGTTTTAGGTGGTCGTAGATGAGGAGGTAGAGGTCGTGGTGTAGGTGTTGAGCAGAAAGGAGAGCAGTAACTGTTAGAGGTTGGATATGTTGCTAAAGTTTTGTAGTAGAGTCCTATGTGTTGTCCCTATACTCTCATGCCCTTAAATAGATTTTGTTGTTTTGTATGTCGACACATAGATTTTGGCTTTGTGCCATGAGAGTATAGAAATGGCATGTACATATAAAGAGGTTGTAATATGTAACAATTTTGGCGTGATAGCCTTTGAACATTATATGTAACATCTTTTGACATATGGAATACAAATGGCCTGAGTTGAAGGCTTGTTTATGAAATACTTCCGCTTGAGATATTGCATTGAAAATGGTTTTAATTTACCTTGTTTTATGGTAATATTGTTATTAGTGAAATTTTGTTCTTTGTTTTGAGTAATCTCACTTTGTGTGGTGAAGGGCATCATAGTTTAGTTGGTATTAGAGCTCTAGGTTTGCTGAGTCTATAGGGACATAGGACTAGGGTTTGTGTTTGTTCTAGTGTTCTCCAGTATATCTTATGGTCACTTCTGCTTATGTAGAAGAAGAAGAAGAAGAAGAAGAGAAGAAAAGATGACTGGAGAACACAAGGAACATGTGATGAGAGAAATGTTGTTTCACTAAGAGGTGGTTCCAGGAGGCAAGAGAGGGCAGATGATGTGCCATAAGTGCCTCAAGTTGACCGAGCCAGTGTAGCCAACCCTACATTTTAGTCCATGTTTGGAAAATTCATGGCTACAATGACACTCATTGTGGATAGAATATTTGCAACCCAACCTAGGAAAACTATCCCTGGTGCTCAAACTCATGGTTCTAGGAAGACTTTTGAAAGACTTCGACATGTAGGAGTGTTAGAGTTTGTGGGAACATCTGATCCAGCTGATGTAGATATGTGGCTGACAGAGATGGCAAAGGCCTTCAAGATCCTCAACACCCCTAAAGAGGATAAGATGAAACATGTTGTATATTTGTTGAAGGGGAGTCTTGGCCACTGGTGGGAAATAGAGGAGGAGAAAAGGTAGGGTGTTGTGATTACTTGGGAAGAATTCCAATGGGAGTTTGTAAGTCGGTACTTTCCATAGACTTATTTAAATAAGAAGATTGTAAAGTTTGAGAATATCCAACAAGAATTTATGTCAATCAGTGCTTATGAAGCTAAGTTTAAGGAGCTTCTAAGATTTTGTCTGCATATGGTTGAAACAGACAAGGAGAGGATCATGCACTTTGAGAAGGATTTGAGTACTAACCTGACAACTCCAATCTCATCTTTAGAGAACAGATAGAGGTTTGCCACATTTTTGGAATCAGTTAGGAGAGTGGAGAGGTATGTGATAGAGAAGCGTGAGATGAAGGCTAAGAAGAGGCTTGCACAATAACAAGGGTAATCTTCTGGAGGCTTTAAGAAGCCTAGGTCCTCAACACCTCAATCTCACCATAGGTCAATGACTCACTCACAGTGGACACAGAGCAGAGGTAGAGGCCATAGCTTTCCACTTGTAAGAGCTCACAGTGCAACGTCGGTGTTAGTGATGGGTCTGTTTAGGCCATGGTATGAGAGAAAAATGTGTTTCAAGTGTAGATAGGTGGGCCATACTAAGTGGTAATGCCCTATAAAGGATGAAGAGTTGACTTACTAGTCAAGAAAAAACTAGAAAGGATTGCAGCAGTGACAACAACACAGTGACAGAGGACACAGAAAAGTATCACAGGCTGGCTCTTCAGGACATGATAGCAGAGAAAGAGCGTGACAACAGGCAACAACTCAATTCTATGTGATGATTTACTAGAAGGAGTTGCTAACCCTCAGCTCATGACAGGTCAGATGGAGAAATTTCATTCTAATTTGTCTTCTTCCTATTTCATATCTATTTTGATTGACCCGAGTGTAACACACTCTTTTATCACTAGAGAAGTGATAGCCAGATTTTGCTTGCCAAATAGTCAATGACATGATAGTATTCGTCTAGAAACTCCTTAAGTTGGTTCCACAAAGTTGTGGGAAGTGTGTTTGTCCTATGTTCTTTCATACTCAAGTCACATCATTCAAGTGGATCTCCAACCACTGGATATGCATGGTCTTTCCCATCCATTCTCGCAGTTTCCATTCTATCAAGGTATATATGATAATCGGTTTACGAAGATAGTCTTGAAATATGATGATTTCGTTGTTTTATATCCAGCAATCAATTCCTTAATCGTTTATATCAAGCCATCGACCATCCTTCTTTGTTAGATTTAAACTTGGATTATTTTACAGTCTTGAAATATGATGATTATGTTGTTTTATTTTATAGTGTCGCATTGGTTTTGGTTATGTATACAAGTTTGCTTAATGTTAGTGTATTCATATAAAAATGTGTATATTGTTGTATTAAATTGTAAGGAAAATGAAGCAACCACTTTTTAAAAAGTGGTCGCTTAGGTGCTCATGAGATGTCTGCACATCTCATGTATCTTTGTTTGTAAATCATTAACGAATAGGCAAGTAATGTATCCTTACCTAGGCCACCACCTTTGGTGGGTTGGTGCTCTCTGATGAGAATAGGGGTTCCCACCATTGGGCTAATGAAGGGGAGAGATACTCATCTTTATGTATGTAGGAAGAGGCTAAGGAGAGAACAAGGTTTATGAGATGGTCATTTCTTGTGTAATATTCTAGGATTCAGAAATGTCTAAGGAAGAATAAGACCTTTGTATAATTACTTATAGTATACATGTTTTTTTGGGTGTGGTTTCTTCAATTTTCCTTTGATTACCGTAAACTTGAATGGTCTATATTCTTCTGCACTACCAATTGACAAAAACCTTCACCATCCCTGAAAATTAGGGTCTTTAAGCAACAATGAAGCAAGATACCAAGGGCATGCAGACAAGTTGCTATTAACACTAAGCTATGATTGCACAAAATGCAGGGGTTCCATTGTGCAACAACAATAATTTTTTCTCTGCCATAGGAAGTCTAGTTTGCCCTATTGATTTCTATATTGAATGAAATTGCATGGTTTCTATGCAGTGATGTTTACATAATGGTTGATTCATATTTTTTTTTGGAGTGTACGTCTTATCTCAGTACTGCTTTAATGTAAACACATTGCATTATGGTTACTTCAGTTCCATATCCTAAATCATTTTTTGTCTTTTGATGACATGTTCTGTTACTCAAGAAGTTTATAACTAATTATACATCTTTACTATATATGTACTCCAACCTCTCACCTTGGGCCAGGAACCATCAGCTGGCTGGCATACCAGTTCCTCCAAGTTCTGGGTCTTCTATACTCAGATCTTATACAAGTTGTACACTTGTATGGTCCCTGACCAGGTTTCATCAAACTAGATAATGATGTTGCTCGTTCTCTAATGGGTTCATTCCTATCAATGTTGATAGAAACCATGGGGAATATGTTTATGGACTACTTGCTTCACTTTAAAAAATATATTGCTCTATATTTTGCAAATTTATACTACTTTTTTTGAAAATTTATAATATCGTTATATATACTTAAAATTGTTAGTACTAATATTTTGCAGTCTTTGTTCACCCACAACAGTCACTATGGCCTGGGCGTATACCCCCCCCCCCCGCTCCTTTTCCCTAAAGCAGAAAAGTTGGACATCACCTTAGACGAGCGTACACTTGCACAACTCACCATTCCCAGACATTGGCGTCATCTAGACAGAAGACGCTACACAGCTGGTCAAATGACCTTAAAGTTTGGGAACTAAAAAATGTAATCAAGGTTCAATATGATGGTGATGGCAATTTGGTATCCACAACCAATTGGCGTGGGTAGATTGGGAGAATGGGAATTGGTCGTACGGACCAGGTTTTGCTTCATCTGATTGGAGACAATACCATACATGCTTATATACATAACTACAACAACAGTTTGCCTTCTCACTTGAGATGGTATATGCATGAGCCAGGCTGTACCGTATCTGAGGAGACGTCATTCGAGGAATTCGACATGCCTGAGGTGCAATCCTTGCCCGTCGATACCGCCTTGTACCCCATGACCATCAGTTCGGATTCGTCTTCCAGCGACTCCATCCTCGACACAGCATCATCAACAAAACGGACACGTCACAGTCATAACGGCCCTCACAATTGTTGATGAATTTTTTTAATTTTTAAATTAGGAAATAATCAAAAAATGTAATTTGTGTTGTATTACTTAATGAACATTAGTAATCAATCAAGTACTGTGAATTTAAGGTACCCAATGTGATCTTGATGATGGCTTGCAAATGTTTTTCTCCGGTGTGGTTTTGAGTGATGTTTTTCTTTGAGGATTGCCTCAGAGTGATGTTCTACTTTTATCCTTATTGTAACTATGTTGTTTGTATGATAGACTTACTCATAAATGTTATATTTTTTACTATTTTTAAGAATGGATAATTGTTGGATGGTAGAGGATGACCGAACGAGTAGTAAATACCTTTTATGTTGTTCAATTTTGTTTTAAGTGTCTTCATTTTTGTGTGACTTTATATACTTAGGATGAGAGAACAGTTAAGTGACAGCTTCCATAATAAGACAACTACAAGGAATGATCAGAACAACATCATTGACTCTTGTACGGGGACTCATTTACCTAGCATTACTCCACAAGGTTGTTGGAAAGCTTTGAACCTGTCATCCAGTAATCGCTCCAAAAAAAATTTAGCTTCCCTTCCACCTAATGTTCAAAATGATAGACAAAGGAAATTCAATAACACTATTGCTAGCTCTGCTATTACAAGAACACCTTGTGATGGACAAGGTAATCATACCATCACATTTATAGTGTTGCATTTAATGATATATAATTTCTATATATGTTGTATGCTTTATGAATGAATGTTTAGGTCAAAAACATGGACAACGGGTGCCTAATGGCAATGCTTTGGTGTCCAATCATTCAAGAAGAGTAGATAGTAGAGCTTCCAATAGTCAAAATAGCCATGCATTTCATGATCACATGGAGCAAAATGGCCTATCTAATCACCATGATGAGTTGTTAAATGCTACAACAACACCTTCTGATGGGCTAGGTAATCAGTTAATTCATTGCATATATAGTGATGCCTTTAGTGATATATAATTTCCATTTATGTTGTATCCTTTATGAATGAATGCTCAGGTTAAAGACATCGACCACGGGTCCCTAATGGCAATGCTTTGGTGTCCAATCATTCTATAAGAGTAGACAGTAGAGATGCCAATAGCCAAAACAGCCATCCATTTCATGACCACATGGAGCAAAATGACCTCTCTGATCACCATCAAGAGTCATTGAATGCTACAACAACACCTTCTGATGGGCTAGGTAATCGGTTAATTCATATCATTGTATTCATAGTGTTGCATCTAAAGATATATAATTTCCATTTATGTTGTATCTTTTATGAATGAATGCTCAGGTCAAAGACATCGACCCCCGGTGCCTACTGTCAATGTTCCCATGTCCAATCAATCAAGAAGAGTATAGAGTAGAGCTAGCAAAAGCCAAAATAGCAATGCATTTCAAGAAACCATGGATCAAAATGATGTCTATGATTACCATGATGAGTCGTTGAATGCTATGCCAACACCTATTGATGTGCTAAGTATTTGGTTTATTCAAATCATTACATTTATAGTGATGCATCTAATGATATATAAATGAATTCTTAGGTCAAAGACATCGCACACGTGGTCGAACACAATGTTTGCAAGTCTGGAAAAGAAAGTCTGGCGATCAAATTCCCATTGAGATAAATTAATTTGGACAACCAGTGGGTAAAAACCAATGTCACTTATCAAGTTTTTTGACAACCATTGCAAGAGATCCCAATCTTTGTCCATTAAACTACGAGGACTGGAGACAATTTCCAGTAAATAAAAAAGAATCCATATGGAATTTTGTGAAGGTACAATATTAAAATTTATTTTTAAATGGTTAAATGAAGCTTCTAATTGATATCCTTATTGTCGGTAGAGTAAATTCATGATGGAAATAGAATTAAAGGAGTGGACAATGAAGAGACTGGGAAAGAAATGGAAGGACCAGAAGTGGGAGTTATAGAAACTATACCTCATAGAAGATAGTCCATATGAACAACAACTTGAACAAGTTGTTCCCCACGTGGAAACGTCTCAATGGAAATTTCATGTGGATTACTGGAGGAGCAATAAAGGAAAGGTAATTTTTTGTATCTATTAATTTATATTTAATTTAGCTCACAGATAATTACTATGGACAATACTGCAATTTTTTTTCACAGAGGAAGTGTATAACTAACACGACAAGCAGAAAATTTCAAAAGGTTAGCCACACAATAGGAACCAAGTCATTTGCTTGTCTGAAACATGATGTAAGTTAGTCAATATTGTGATCCAATTGGACAATTTGGAGACATCTGTTTAAATGATGTTAGCAATGACCTTGTTTGAATGATATAGTTGGAGAAGGAAATAGGCGGGGAAGTTGATCCCATTGAGTTTTTTGAGAAAACTCATCGTAAAAAAGATGGGAGCATAGTTGATATTGAATCCGCCAAAATTTTGGTACAAGGATTCCTATCCTATAGTATTATGTTACATTTACTACATGGAAACATTTATATGTTTGGTATAAAATTCATCTCCTATGTTCTGTTGTGTGTAGGAAAAAATTTCTGAGGTAGGTGACGAGCTACGAAGAAACCAACCTGATGTTACTTCAGCTGAAATTTATAGGCAGGTTATGGGAGAAGAGAGACCAGGATATGTTCGTGGTTATGGACTTGGACCATTACCTTATGATATCTGGGGCAAGAACTATAAATCCCAAGAAGCTGATGAAGCACAAAGGAAGCATTTCCAGGATTAGCTTGAACAACAACAGATGGAATTTGAAGCTAAAATTCAAGAACAAAATGCAAAAATAGAGCAGATACTAGCCTTGTCTAGAGCAGGAAACACTCAATCAGCACAACATGTATGCACTTTCTAGGTATGAATACATTTTATACAATATGTGTGGTATCAATTATTTTCCATGTTGAATTTTAATGGCCTTATGACAAAGATAAAATAATTGTGCAGATCGGAATGAGACATTAAACAATTTATAAGGGACAAGTATGTTTGTATTTGTGTAAATTGCACATCATTCTACATTTATATAATTTTTTTTATTTAAATTGTATTTTGTGTATAGGAAGTGTATGTGCTGAGTATCACAAATGTAGATGATAAAGTTCCAATCAGTCGAGTATCTCTGGTTGACCCCTTGCAAATGGTGGGAGGTGCAATTTTAGGCTCATCATGTGTTGGTGTTTATGTAGAGGTTGTGGTGATGGCCAACGAACCTCTAGTCAGACCTTCTGAGCAATATCAGTATATGGATGAAGTTATTGGCAATGTCATAGCATGGCCGAAATCATATTTACTGCCAAAGTGAGCATATAGTATTGCTTATAATATGACATAATTGAAAACAAAACTAGTATCTAAAGTCGTTTCCATTTGTTGCAGGTCATGAAGTGTAAAGATAGATAACTGCATTCTCGGGTACTGTGTAGAGAGATGAAAGATATAGTTGTGTTTCTTTGGTTCACTTTTTTATTAGTACATAATGATCCAGATATTGTTGTTTCATGTCCATTGTCGTATAAAATGTTGCCAAATGACAATCCTAATTTGCTTTTAGCTATGAGCAGTGTCTTACCTTCTTGTGTGTGACATTTACACAACATATTTTGTTTTGACCTGCTGAATGTGAATGTCTTTTTTTGCTTCCTAAGTCAATAGTTCTCTATAAATTTTTCTTTCATAACTTGATCACATGTTGCATGATAGCTTACTAAGTCAATATTTCTCTAAAGAATTGTGCATTTAGTGCCCTCCACAACAAACAACATGTCACTGCGTATAAGGCTAGTTTTTGGAGATCAGAGGCCATTCTCGAGAGCTAAGGTTGTCAGCTCATCTCTTATGAAAGGCTTCTGCTCAGCTCTTGTGAATGGCCTTTAATCTCCGAGAATAGAGTTGTTGTTAGGACTCAAAAATGGGATTCTTCACCTTGGAACTGGTCTTATAGGTAATCCAACAAAATGGTACATCCTTACATGTTCTTGATGTATTGCAACCTAGCCAAAGTAGTATCTAAAAGTAGTATCTAAGGTAGTATTGCAGACTAGCCAAAGTGGTTTTTATCTATGAGTAGTGTTTTTGGAATCTTGTGTGTGAGATTTACACAACATATTTTGCTGTGGTGATTCACCTCAAGATGGTTTGTGGTTGAGCTTCTATGATTGCTCAATATTTAGGCTATTAAGATGTCTAAAATGTAACTGAGATATTTTAGTCTCATGCTTCTATGTGTCCTAATTTCTCTACAAAGGTACAACAAGTCATTTTCAACATTTCCATGGTACAACAAGCCATTTTCAACATTTCCGTACTCTGCTTTGGTTAAGAAGTCAAGGAAGAAGCCTCAAGAAATAATGGGTGCTCTTAGTAATATCGGTTCCTCCATGTTCCCTTAATTGTTAAAACAACATCTATAATAATACCCTTTCTGTAACATGTGGTTGTGATGCAGGCCCTAAAAGCCAATAACTATGGTAAGGATCCTCTGCTAAGATCATGTACAGAGAATGACCTTAAATATCCAAGTACAAAGCTACTGTTAGGACTCAAAAAGGCATGTTTTTGGAGATTAAAGGCCACTCTCGAGAGCTAAGGTTGTCATCTCATCTCTTGTGAAAGGCTTCAGCTCAACTCTTGTGATTGGCCTTTAATCTCCAAGAATAGAGTTGTTGTTAGGACTCAAAGATGGGATTCCTCACCCTGGAACTAGGCTTACATGCAATCCAACAAAATTGTGCATGCTTACATGTTCTTGATGTATTGCAGCCTAGCCAACATTGGTTTCCAGTTTTTCTTTGGGTTTTTTTAAGGATTCCTCGATAAGATATATTTCACTACTTCACTTTGCTTTTTTCAGTTGAAGGGGATAGTGAATCTATTCTGGAAACTCTTCTTGCTTATCAGGGGATAGTGAATCTATTCCTGGTGACCATGTTAGTATAGATTTGAAGACCTGAAGCCTCCTGCTGATCTACATAGTCAACTTGCATGTTTTGTTGTTAGTTGTTTATTACATGTGGTGGTTGCCATGACTGGTGATGGTGTCAATGATGCATCTACTCTGAAAATGGCAAACATTGGTATTGCCATGGGAATTGCTGGAACTAAGGTAAGTATATTCGATATATGTCAATTTGTATATCTATCTTCTTGTCTTTTAGTAATTATAATCGATAATGATTGTTTCTTCTCTTTTTATGTATCAGTCTGGGTTACCAAGGAGGCTTCAGACATGGTTCTTGTTGACGATAACTTCATTACAATAGTTATTGCAGTTGGCGAAGGGAGATCTATCAATAACAACATGAAGGCCTTCACCAATTTCTTCTCTTATTAATCATTATATGCTTTCTTACCTTACTAAAAATCTTTCAACTTATTATGTATAGACTATAGTTTTATGAGAACCTTGGATGACATTGAGTTTGATAACCATCTTTTGCTTTTTACATTATTGTCAAGATTGTCAGCTTTGCACCCTTTCTATCATGTGCTTAGTTGTGTGCTTAGCTGAATGTCTATAGCTTTGCTGCATGGAAAACTCTATTCAGCTGACATAATGTGAATGGTACAGTTGAAATTATCACCATTGTCGAACTTATTAGGAAAGGTGAGAAGGTGGGTTCTTCTGAGGTTGCCCTTCTTGCCAAGCTCGGCATCAGACCCTTCTCATATGGACTGGTTGTTCTGTCAGTTTATGACAGTGGATCTGTATTCAGCCCTGAGGTCCTTCACCTTACTGAAGATGACCTTATTGATAAATTTGGCAATGGTGCTATCTTCCCTAATACTATCTTAACATCATGCTAGTGTTGTAAGTGTTTTTGTCTTACATTTGCATGCAAGTGCTCAACATTTTGCTCACTTCATTGCAGGATCCTAGCAAGTTTGCAGTTGTTGTTGCCCCTACTGCTGCTTCAGGCTATGCAGTTGCACCTACTGCTTCTGCTGCCAAGGTGGAAGAGAAGAAGGAAGAACCTGCTGAGGAATCTGATGACCATATGGCCGTAATTCTATCACTACAGCTGAGAAGAAGGATGAACCTTCATTGCAGTGTAGCTGGTCTACTCTTGTAGAAGCTCACAACTACTTGGAATGCTAGAACGGAGTTGTATGTTTTTGTAAGAAAATGAGTTTGTATTCCTTTGGGGGGTCTCCAAGTGCAAAATGAGTTGTTATCCAGTTAGTGTTCATGTCTACAATATGTACCATATATAGTCATATGTGATGCTGTTGTATTCAATACAAGGGGCAAGGTAAAATGTCCTCCCCATGTAATTGTCATTTGATTATAAATAAAAAAGTTCAATACTTCTAGAATGTGTTCGGATTCAATTGGCATTCAATTAGAAAACTTGATCATGAACTTCAAATTGACTGACTAAAATCCATAAAAAATTAGTAATGCAGAACTAGTAAGTCATTAGTGGCTTTTTTCATAAGCCACTACATTCAATCAAAACCATTTTATACAACAACATTATACAAAATAGTGGCATTTGTATAAAAACCAAATGATGGATAATGGCTTTTCTATAAATGCCAAATGATTATTTAATGGCCTTTATGTGGCATTTATTCGAATCCACTAAAGACAAACGTTTAGTGGCTTTTACAACTTAGGCCACTATCTTCCTAGTGGCATTGGCGCTAGAGGAATTTTTTAAAATGTCAACAAATGTCGGTAAACCTATTTACTGGCTTTTTTTCAGTGGCATTTCTGAAAGGCCACTAATGTGAATGTTTGTTGTAGTGACATCTAATAAAGGAGTCTGTGTAGACCCAAAGAAAGTGGAGTTAGTGCTAGAGTGGGATCAACTGGAGACACCTATGGAGGTTTGCAACTTTCTAGGTTTGGTAGGATATTACAAGAGGTTCATTAAGAACTTCAGTGTAGTAGCATTACCCCTAACAAAGTTAACAAGGAAGGATGTGTCATTTGTTTGGGATGATAGATGTCAATGATCTTTTATGATCCTGAAGGAGATATTGACCAGTGCACTAGTATTAGTGCTGCCAAAACAAGGAAAGGGTTATATTTTCTTCTGTGATGCATCCAAGAACGGTCTAGGTTGTGTGTTGATGCAAGATAAGAAAGTGATTTCTTTTTCTTCCTAATAGCTTAAGAAACATGAGAAGAACTACCTGACGCATGATCCAGAGTTGGTCGTTGTGGTCCATGCCTTCAAGATATGGAGACACTACTTTTATGGCGAGAAGTGTCAGACTTTCACCGACTACATGAACCTACAATATATCTATTCAAAGTAGAAGTTAAACATGTGACAACGACGCTGGATGGAATTTAATCAAGGATTATGATTGTACCATATATTACCATCTAGGGAAGGCAATGTGGTGGCAGACTCCTTAAGTAGGAAATCTAATTCTTCATCATCCATTGAGAAGGCACATTTGAATTCATTAGTATGTCTTAAGAGAGACATGTTGGTCTCTTTGTTACAAATGAATGTACAATTAAAGGTGTCCACATTAGCAGGTCTACTGGAATAGTTACAAGTAAAGTTGATGTTGAGTCACTAGATTAGAAATGTGTAGCAAAATGATATTGTAGTACAACAAATTCAGGTAGTGTTGGGCAATGAGAAACGTGATGGCTTTCACAAATCTGAGGATAGGATAGTGTGTTATCATGGCAGGATAGTTGTGCCACATATAGATAATCTAAGAACATTAGTTCTAGAAGACACCCACTCTTCTATGTACACTATGCATCCAGGTAAAACCAAGATGTATTAGAATTTGAAAGATTTGTACTAGTGGCTATGATTAAAGCATTATGTTGCTGAGTTTGTGGCTAAGTGTGCAGTGTCTCATCTAAAGCCAAGCATCATAATCCTGTAGGGATTTTGCAACCATTGCCTATACCATTGTGAAGTGGGATCATATCACGATGAACTTTGTGGTTGGACTTCCAAGGACAACCAAAGTTCATGATTCCATCTGGGTGATAGTGGATAGGTTGACTAAGTCAGCACACTTTTTGCCAGTAAAGATGATGCATACAACTGAGAAGCTTGCATAGATGTATGTCGATGAGATAGAGCGTCGACATGGTACCCCAACATGTTAGATAGAGGTTTTCAATTCACTAGTCTCTTTTAGGAGCATTTCCATACAGTGATGGGTATGCAATTGAGATTCAGCACTACGTTCCATCCACAAATAGATGGACAGTCTAAGAGGACAACACAGACCTTGGAGGACCTATTGAGAGAATGTGTGTTGCAATTTTTAGGCATTTGGGATATACACCTTAGCCTGATAGAATTTGCCTACAACAATAGCTATCATAGGAGTATCGATATGGCATCATATGAAGCATTGTATGGGAGATGTTGCAGATCTCCTTTTTGTTGGCACGAGACGGGTGAATATTAGCTTCTAGGTCTTGAGCTTGTATATCAAATGATAGAAAATATCAAAGTGATTCAACAACAGTTGAAGGTAGCACAGGACAGGAAGAAGTCTTATGTTGATAATCGTCATACCTTTAGAGTTCCAAGTGGGAGACATGGTGTACCTCAAAGTCTCTCCTTGGAAAGGTGTTATAAGGTTTGGGAAGAAAGGTAGGATAGCTCCCCAGTATATGGGACCTTAACATGTGATTGCATGTGTTGGGAAGGGGGTTTATAAGCTAGAGTTGCCACCTAAGTTGCACAAGTTACATCATGTATTTCATGTCTCTATGCTGAGGAAGTGTCACCCTGACACAGAGTTGACACTCTAACCTATTGAGGTGTAGCTAGATATTGGCATGTCTTATATGGAAGGTCTTGTTTTGATCCTGGATAGAAGGATCAAGAAGTTTAAGAAGAAGGACATTGTGTTAGTCAAGGTTTTGTGGCATCATTGTGGCGTAGAGGAATCCACGTGGGAGCTTGAGAATGAGATGTGGAAGAATTATTTGTCTCTTTTTGTATAGGATTTTGAGGGTGAAATCCCTATTATGGGTTTATGGTTGTAAGACCCCTGACCTAGATTTATACTTGAGTGTGTTTATTTTGTATAAATGAGATGCTTAAACCATAACTTAATCTTGTGAGATGTTTTAATAACATTGTGACATGCTTTTATTTTCTATTCAGTCCAATTTAATTGATATTTGAGCTATCATGATAATATATGTGCTTATTTTAGGCCAGACTATAATTTACCCATGAGTGAGGGTTATCTTACAAAATGCCACATGTTGAGAGTGCTTCTTATGCTTTAGTATCATGATAGAGAATATTTTGATATGAGGTGCCTTGTTTGAATCATGGTTGGTGATGTGACATCTCATGGTGATTCTAGGGTTTCTAGGGTTTGCCTTGTTGATATGGTGACTATGCTAGGGCTTGAGTGTTGCGACCACTACCCCACTTTTGGGTGAGAGTAGCAACCGCAAGACATGCTAAATGTGGTTTGGTCTCGATTGAGATGACCTAGAGGTGGGTTGGTCGAGATAGTTTGTCCTCTAGTGAAGAGTCTCGACCATGTATATAGTGACTTAAGGTTTGGTTGATACCAAGTGAAAAGAAGTGTCTCAACCGAGATAAGGTAGTAGTTGTCCTTGAAGGTCGCTACACTTTTTCAAGATAAACTTAAACATTTTAAAATATGATTGTGAGTGGGAATAAGGTTGTTTGCTTGGAGGGCATGTGTGCTTTGATACTCTATTATGTTGACACCTCACAAACCTTCACTTCCCTCCTCCTTTGGGTATATAACCCCTTCTCTACACTTGTTAGCAATCATTTTTGGTCCTACTCTCTTTCTTCCCTCTTGAGACCGACCTTGGATCTTCAGGAGTAAAAGAGGTCAGATTTTGAAGCTTGGGTAGCCGATCAACCTTGCATGTTGAAGATCTTGTGCTTGATCAACTCTTTAGTGGTGATTTTTGGAGATTCTTCTCTTGGTAAGTGGTCTTAACTCTTGGTTACATTTTCCATCTTCTGATATCTCCATCTTCTTCTTCCTCCTTGGACGTAGACTATGGATCATCTATGGTGGATTTCTTGAGAAGAAACTCCTCACCATAAGGGGTCACAGACTATGTATTGACACAGTGAAAACCGAGTGAGAGGATGATTTCATCTCTTTATCCTTTCTTCCATGGTTTGGCCTAGGGCTGTTTTCCCTCTTTCCTAATCTCTTTTGTGACCTAGGTTTTCTTCTCTTTTGAGGTGATCCTTTGGCCAAAGTTGTTGAACCTTGTTTGGAGTTCTTGGAGCTTGTGATCTTAGGAGATTGGTTCTCTCTAGATTAGGCGGGTTATATAATTTTTCCCACATCTATTATGTGCATCTTAAACTTGATCTTATGCTATTGTTTAGATCTTAAAAATATGTTATTTAAGGAAGGAAGAATGACAATGTTTAGGATTTAATACTTTAGTATTCTTGAAAGGATTACTCTTCTTATAAACCCTAAATCTTTATACCCAATCTTGGGGTGATTGAAATATTGGTGTGTTTTTTTTGGATTTTTTTTAGAGAAAATGGATCGGTTCATTACTTGTTTGCCATACAACATCTACAATTGGGAAGAAAGATACAAACAGAACAAACAAACATCAAGTTCAGTAACCCAAAAGCACTACAACTCATATTGGAATGAGAGTGAAACATTTCTAAAGTGATTCTTCTTCCTTGAGGTTGTCTTAAGCGGCTTTTCATGAAGAATGCCTTCAACCTAAGCATTGAGTAGTGGTAAAGGGGCTGGGACAAGATGATATTCTACTCATATATCAAGTCAAACAAAGCCATACAACTGAGTAATAAGATCAAGACAAAGCAAAATGGAGATCTAGCAGTATCAATAGATCTCATCACTCTCCCAAAGAGAGGTTGCAACAAAGTGTGGACTGATAAAATGTCGACTAGCAGCGATGAACCAGGCAGATAAACTACCACTACCACTGACTAAACTAGCCAACACAGAACGAAAAAATAGAACAACGTAGACTAATAAAATGCACAAAGGAAGGAAGCGGGAAACTTTAGTTGTGAGGAACCAGAAAGTAGGAAGACTATGGTAGAAAATGATCGCAGCAGCAAAGAGGGTAGTTGAGGTGTGCCTCGGCACCCCCTACGCCACAGCCACCACCCCCTCCATGAGCATTGTCAAGAACTAGGCCCTAGGGTCCAGAAGCTGGCACCGCTCAAAGAAGAGGAGGATGAGGTTGATCCCGCCACAAATGACCACCTGGATCTGGATCCACCCTATCCAAGTGAAGAGAGAGTCTGGGGGGAGTGGGTTGGCGCACACCGGCAGCTAGAACCCCTCCCCCAAGCCAGCTGTTGTGCATAGGAACGTTTGGCCCTAGTCACCCCTTTTGTCGCCAGATACAAGACTAATGCATCACACCTCCCAGATTTGTTTTTCTTTGGATCATCATCTATGGAATAGTAATACCTGATATATGGTTCATTTACCATGAATAATAGTAGGTTTAGAGTATGTTAACATGCATAATAATCTTGGTTTTTTCACTCTCTAAACATAACTCTTTTTGTGACCTTCTATGGCCATGTTTTAGGGTTTAATGGACACCTTGGTCTAGGGTGTTGTTCATCATGTTGATTCTTGCTATTCTTGGTTTGATCATCTGTCTCAACCTGGTTTAGATCTATTCTGAAGTTGGGCACTTAACTGATTTAGGGTCGATACACCCTTTGGACTTCCATTTTGGTTGATACCCTTGTAGGTGGTGGTTTTGACCGTAGCATCCCAAAACCCAAAGGGTTGGTCATTACCCACCTAATATTGATCGCAGTGCAGCATTGCTGCCTATATACTTAATATGTTGGTTGATGTCGGGGTCAAGATGACTAAGTCTGATGGTTGAGACAATGTGTTGATGGTGGTTGAGACACCATGTTGAATGGCGGTCGAGACATCATGTTGAATGATGGTCGAGACACTTGGTATATAGTGATCACAACACCTATGGTCGTGACCATGTTGATGTGCTTTGGTTGTGACCTTGGTGATGTGTCTCGGTCGTGACCATGAGGAAGTGTCTTGGTCGTGACATGTGTTGATGTGTTTCGGGCATAACCTTGGTGATGTGTCTCGGTCATGACCATGAGGAAGTGTCTAGGTCATCACATGTATTGTGTATGATCGTGACATGTGTTGTGTATGGTCATGACATGTGTTGTGTGTTGTCAAGACCTATGTGTTGAGGGTGGTCGAGACACCTATACACATGTATGTATATGGTCAATACATAGTGTAATGGACTACATAAGATGATGTGATTATGAATGGCTAATCATTAAAAATAGTTCTTAACCCTAGTGCTCTCCAAACACGTGGGAGGTGATGGAATTAGGGTTTCTTGGTTGAATAATGTTATGATACCCTAATCAGCTATATATGAACCCTAACCCTAACCCTAATCTTGTAAAAATATGCCAATGTGATATATGTGCTCACTCTACTTGAAGATTGTTATTCAATTATAGTGTTTTATGTCTCCTGGCTATGTAAATGTAACCTTGCAGGTGACATGAATGGCATAGTTATGTGTGTGCTATGGTGAACCTTATATAATACAAGGTGGTGATTATGAGTAATGTTGAGGCATATAGTGATATTGAATGTGCAGGAATTATATGATTTGTTCTAACGACATGACAAGTGCCTTGAGCACAGATTGAGGAAAAATTCTCTAGTAATGTGATTGAGGGATTGATATCCCATAGTGATGAAATGTTAATACTAGCCTTGTAATGGTTGTGATACAAGTGTCATGTAATGATGAGACAAGTTCTCACTTTGTACATGTTATATCTTCTGAAGTTATATCTTACCCTTAATTTTGAAGAATTTGTTTAGGGTTTATATGTTGTAACTTGATTGATGCATTAAAAGACACCCAATTGGAATATCTAATCAAGTGAAACCCTAATCATGTAGTTTCCCTGTAGCATAGATCCATCTTCATTTACAATATCTAGCTGGATGGTGAAACGAGTAACTCCTATGGGAAATTCAGAGCACATATTATTGACTATGCAGGGTACCAGTGGAGATATCTCCATGTATGCTTAAATTGTTGATATACTGGTATGATGCTTTATTATGGAACGTCCATGTGTGAGCCTATTCTCTAGTGTTGTTCCATGTACCAAGGTAGGCTAGTTTTTTTAGCAGGACCATAACTTTGACTATGAGTTGTATCTACAAGACTATAGCTTTGACTATAAGTTGTTGTTTAGTATTTTGACTATTATGCGACTGCATTATAGACTCAAATTGACCGAGTAGTGCTTGTGATGATCATGGAGTATGACTCTTCCATAGACTTTGTATGACACTGATTTTGACTTAATAGTTGTCAGATATATTTGAGTGGTACGCCTCCAATCCTCAGGGCATAATAAAAAAAGTGATAATACAATTGTGCAGTATATTTGCTTAGGGTCAACTACGAATCACATTGGATGACCACATGCCTTATTTCTTATACTGTTTAGTTTATTATAGTTATACATGTTCTTCATATTTCTTCTAAAAAGTATAAATTGTTCTACTGCTCAATTCTAAATGCTTAAACTACTTAAATAGTGATGTATGCTCTATTTAGCTTCTATGTTATATTATTGTGCTTATAATATACATTAGTGAAAAGTTATATCTCTTGTTGGGACATTTTGTCTCACCTCGTGGGTTCCACAACTTTTTAGGTGGTCATGGAAGAGGAGGTATAGGTTGTGGTGCAGGTGTGGAGCAGCAAGGAGAGTGGTAACTTCTAGAGGATGGATATGCTACTATAGTTTTGTAGTAGAGTCCTATGTGTCGTCCCTAAACTCTCAGGTCCTTAGAGAGATTTTTTGTTTTATATATTGACATGTAGATTTTGGCTTTGTGCTATGTGTATAGAAATGGAACGTACATATAAATAGGTGGTAACATGGAACAATTGTGGCTTCATAGACTTTGAACATGATATATAACATCTTTAGGCATATGGAATACAGATGGCCTGAATTGGAGGCTTGTTTATGAAATAATTCTACTTGAGATATGGCATTAAAAATGGTTTTAGTTTACCCTATTTTGTTGTAATATTGTTACTAGTGATAATTTTGTGCTTTGTTTTGAGTAATCTCTCTTTGTGTGGAGAAGGGAATCACAACAGACTTGATGAGTGTCACTCTCCCCTCCAAAGACAGTGAATTGGTGACCTAGGAAGTGATTTTGTTTTCAATTTTGGTGATCATGTCGGGGTACATTTCCTTCCTGCTCGATCATGAATGTTTTGAACCCCTAGGTGTTCCCCTAGGTTGTTTGTTTGTTGAAGGCATGTGACCCTTGAGATTGATCTATGTGTTGAAGATCATGTATTCTTGGAGAATAAAATGGATGATTTCTACTTGGCAAGAACTTGGCCTAAGGCTTTTTCAAACCATTTAAGGACTTCCATCATACACTTGGCTTGTGTCTTTGTGGCCTCTCCAAATATCACTAAGTCATCCACGAAGCAAATATGTGATACTTGGGATCTGTTTCTTGAGACCTTTCATTGACTTCCATCGTCCAAATGATTCTTCCTTTGCAATTGCTTGGCTCAAGAGATCCAAACATATAACAAAAATGTAAGGGGACAATGGATCCTCCTGGAAAAAAAACCCTTAACGCTCTAAAAGGGCGCAGAGTTTCCCCATGTCAACTGATGGAGATTTCACCCATTGTAATGATGTTCATAATAAAGGTTATAGTGTTGTCAGGAATGGTTGTTCTTCGAAATGTGTCTAGTAGGAACGCCCAGTTCATTCTACTGTATGCTTTAGAGAGGTCCAACTTCATTTTCATCACTATTTTCTTGCCCATTTTCATCTTCATCAAATGGATTAGTTCCTGAATCAGAATAATGTTATTTGTGATTCACCTTCCCCGTATGAAGTTGCTCTGTGTGGGAGCAATCTAGTGTGTGAGATGAGGTTTTATCAGCTCCACGGAATCTTGGACACTAGCTTGAGAGTAACATTTTTTAGAACAATGGTCTGTAGCTAATTACAAGACTTGGGAATTTGGGTTTTTGGAATCAGTACTAGTGTTGTTCTAGATAGAGTATCATCGATAGGGAGACCTGCAAAATAGTTACTGGTCATTAGTGAAAGTGATTTCCCCATTAGGGGTCAGTTTCTTTGTAGAAAACCCACATCAACCCCATCAGGGCCTGGGGCTTTGATAGGTTTCATCTTCATGAGAGTAAACCAAATATCTTCTGTTAAAAGCCTATCATTGATCTTGTTCACCTCGGTCTCCTCAAGCGATGGAAACCAACCAGTGTAAGCCTTCACGAGGGCACTCCTATCACATTGTCCATCTTTAGTATAAAGTTTCATAAAAAAGTCTCATACAGGTCACTTTAGGTCTTATTTGTCTCCAATCCATCTTCCATCTACATTCTTCAACATCACAATGGTACTTGTATGTCTTTTCTCTTTAACAATGGACTGAAAGAATTATGTAATGCATCCCCAGAATGCCTCCAATCACATCCAGCCTTTTGTATCCATTCCTCACATTCAAGTGAGACCAACATCCCAATGAGACATATAACTCTCCGCCAATAACTATTATAATCACAGATAAGCTAAAGTAGGAAGATAACATTACTAACAGAATGAGAAGATTCAGCTAAATGATATAATTAAAGCAATTAACATTGTTTAAGCAATTTAGGAATCTACAACTAAGAAATAGAACATCTTGTACTTTCAGAAGGAATATGAAAAACATGTATAATATTTGATTTCTCTTACCGCATTATAAATCAACTAATCAGTACAAGAGATCAGGAAAAGGGCTATCCAATGTGAGTCATGTTCAACTATGAATAAATATACTATGCGGATGTATTACCTTTTTTATAATACCCTGAGGAGATGAGGTATACCACTTATGCCCCAACTAACCACTTCTAATTCGAAATTAGTGCCATATAAGATTTAGGAGGAGTCAAACTCCTATGATCTCCCACACCCCCAATAAGTCCGAGTTTGCTGCAATGACATATAGAGTCCAACTATAAAATAGCCTAGTCTACCTTGGTATATAGGCACAACACTAGTGAAAACTTATTTAGGATCATAGGCGCACTCCTACCGAGGTATGGCCACAACCATCCTCAAAATATATCACATATATACTAAATCACATCATTGAGATACGGCCTCGACCGTTCTTCTATCAGGGTATGATTGTAGCCACAATATATGACTCCGAGCTTCCACTTAGGGAGAACATGTTTCATCATCCAACAAGTACTAACACTGAAGATGGATTTATGGCACAGGGGAACTACATGATTAGGGTATCAATTTATTAGTTATGCCAATTGGGTGAATTAAGGATTCATCATACAAGTGGACATACAAACCCTAATTCTTTCTAGAAAGCATAATCTATGAAACAACTTCAGAAGATTTTGCAGTATAAACTTGTCACATCATCTCATGACATCACCGTCTCACTACCTTAATCAAGGCCATCAACATCACCATAGATTATCACTTACATGCAAGGTCAACATCATTATCACATCATCCTGGGATAACCATTCGTTATCACATCACTAGAGGATATCACCTCACACTAGGCATTGAGCCTCTGCCAGGTCATAAGACCCAATCACATTAAACCTACATATCATTATTGTCTCATCATGCCTCATAAAGGCTCATAATCATCATTTTGTATCATATAGATGATACCATAGCATTCACAAGCTATGATGTATATTCAACTTGCAACAAAAGGGTTAATCAAGTAGGAGAGATAAAACATCATCTCATACTAGTCACTTCATGCAAGATAGGCAATAACATCTTGTCCCCGAACTAGGGTTAGGGTTTCCATAGATAGCTGATTAGGGTTTCCATAGATAGCCGATTAGGGTTTCTCATCACAACACTCAACATCAAACCCTAAGTAATCACTTGCCATATTCTTGGAGTACATTAGGTTTAGCACAATAACCATGATATATGTTACATATAGTAACCATGGTAAGTATGTATCGACCAACACTTATGTATGGATATCCACCACCTCTCACCCCATCTATTGTGTCCAACACGGTTAGCCCACCATGGGTCAAGATAGATACCAACATCAACGTAGTAGCCACACAAGAAAACATGGGTGTCGACCACTGTAGAGACCATCCAAAGACAAAATCAAGAGTATCAACCCGACAACATCAAGGTGTTGCGACCGTAGCACACTCACCATAGGTAATGATCATAGGGTTACCTCACACTTGTTGTGGCCGCAACACATCACTATGCATGTGAAAACCACCTCAACTTAGTGACCAATGCTAGCAACACAGCATTGCAACCACAAGGGTCACGATCAAAACATTTTAGTGACCAAGTTGTTCAACACATATAGAGACCATAGGTGGTTAACCCTAGTTGCGAGTGCAACATTAACACTAGTATCGACCATCTTATGACCAAGCCAAGTAATCAACCACCAAGCACGTCGTGCCCTCAAAATGTTAGGGTTATGGCATGTTGCGACTAGACTAGCCAAGTCATTAATACAAGGCAAAAAGGCATTTCGACCGCAACAAAAATTCATCACAAAGGTAGCAACCCCAACTAAGACCAAGTGTTGCGATCATCACAAGGTTTAAAGCATGTTGATTGAAACAAATCTCATCATCTAGAATTCAAATGTCACAAAGATGACACCTCATGAAAGAAGAACATCAAAATCCTAGAAACGGTCTCCATCAAGATCAACAAGAAAAACCATGCAAGAGAGAGAAAACATATGTCCAACACATGCACCCAAGAACCAAAATCACTAACTAACATATGATGGCTGAAACAAAAACATGGTGATGAAACCAAAGATCAAGGTGCATGTAAGAAACATCAACATTCCATCAAGTAGAAATTGAGTGCATGAAATTAGAATTTAGGAGAAAGAGTAATCTATGCAAGAACACTTCAAAATATTAAACCCTAAATCATGATTACATCATATAGCATTTTAGGATCATATATTAGAGATGAAATTAGCAACATGCAAGAAATAATATGGTGCAATAATAGAAGAAGGGAAATTTATATAACCCATCTTATGAAGAAGATCAAGCTCCAAACAAGAGAAGGAAGCTTCAACTAGGATCCACTCCCCGGCCACAAGGTCACCTCAAGAAGAGAAGAATACATCAAGGTCAAAGGAAACTTAAAAAGAAGAATGATCAAACCCTAGGCCAAACAAGATAGAATAAAGATGGGAAACTTCATTTCACTTAGGTAATACCATGGTCAAACCATAGTCGTTGACCTTTGTGAAAAGAAGATCCTCAAGATAGCTACCATAGTCTCACAGCCAAGAAGGGAAGAATGAAGGTAGGGTTCCAAAGGTAGAAAGAAATCAAAGGTATAGAACCACTTAGAAACAAGGAAGATCACCAAGAATAACCACAAGAAAGATTATCAAGCTCAAGATCACGATATGCAGGAGAAGAATCAATCACCTTCTCTAAGATCAACACTTCTCTAGCACCACCAAGCTCCAAGGTCAACACAAGAAAAAGGAAGGAAGAAGAAAGAGCTAAAAGGATTGCTTGCTTGTAGAAGAGAAGGTTTATATACTCAAGGGTAGGAGGTAATCAAGGATCATGAGGTGTCAAGATATAAGAGCACCAAAATGACACTTGTCCCTCAAAGGATTGACCATGCAAGCATACATGCAAGAGGATCATTAAAACCAATGTGGTGTACTGACCACTAGATCCTCTCCTCAAATTGGTCAAAGAAAAACACATGTATCGATCAAAGCACTCTCAAGGCACATCAAGGTCGCTACACTAGTCGCTATACTCAAGAAAACCCATCATGGTCAACACCACCATCCATGCAACTCATGCACAACCATGCAAAATCCTAAAATGATACACATGATGGCACCTCATCATCCATGGTCCAACAAGGTGCCCCTATGCATCGTTCTCACTCTCATGATGTTAAGACTCAAAGGGCATAACCTACATGTGAAAAATTGCAAGATAGACCCTCAACATGGGTAAATTGCAACTTTGGTCCAAAACAAGCATAGCTAGCTCAAACATAAGTCAAATAGGACCAAACTAAAAACATAAACATTGAAGCCCCATGTAATAGGATGATGAACTAAGGATGCTCCTCCTTATTGGTGCAAAGTAGTCAACTACAAACGAATGGGATCCTTGGCAATGGCTAAATCTATATACTAAAAGTCCTATGATGGGAAACTACCATGTCTTCTTGGAGTTCGAGTGAATAGAAGAGGTGGAGGGAGATCAGTGCATCAAGATGAGAATCGATAGCAAGAAGAGGAAACCTAGTATAATACAAATGAAGGGCTCGGGTAAAGCAAAGAAGAAAATGGGGATACATGAAGGGAATATAGCAATTGGTGCATCCCTTACTAACTGGATGGGAAAGAGAGATTGCCCCGAAGATGTTCTTGGGGTGACACATGTCATTAAGGCATCTCAAGAGATTAGATTAAGGTTTAAGTAGCTTATTAAGATAGGCAAACACATTCATGCACTAAGCTAGGTTAGGGGTCTTACAACCCCCTACCAAGGATGTCATCCCTGAAATCCTACACAAAAAGAGACATATACTTCCTACGCATCTCATCCTCAAGCTTCCATTTGTCTTTCTCAACACCACAATGATGCCATAAAACCTCAACCAAAATGATATTATTATTGTAAAAAAAATTTGTCCTTCTATCTAGATCAACACGGGACCTTCCACATAAGCAATGTCCTCATCCAACTCAACGTCTACTAGCTGCAGAACTAGCTCAATGTCCGAGTGACACTTCGTCAACATACTAACATGGAACACTGGATGCAACCTGTGCAACTCAAGTGGCAACTCCAACTTATAGGTCATCTTCTTTAACACGTCCTACCACAGTTGAAGGTCTCATAAACATGGGTGCCAACTTTTCTTTCCAAACCTCAAAACACCTTTCCAAGGAGATACCTCGAGGTACACCTTAGCTCCCACTTGGAATTTTAAGGGCCTACGATGATTATCATCATAAGACTTCTGCCTATCTTGTGCTTCCTTCAGCTATTGTTGAATCACTCTGATCTTCTTTGTCATCTATTGCATAAGATCAGGACCCAAAAGTTGATACCCACCTATCCCATACCAACACAACGGAGATCTACAATGTCTCCCATACAGAGCCTCATAAGGTGTCATATAAATGTCCCTCTCATAGTTGTTGTCATGTACAAACTATATCACTGAGATGGACATCCCAACTCTCCACAACTACAAGACACATGCTCATCAGATCCTCTAACGTATGTATTGTTCACTCATATTGTCCATCTATCTATGGGTGGATCATTATACTAAACCTCAACTACATATATCGAAGAGTGAGCTTCCTACAAAACTAATGTCCTCAGATTATCAACATCTGGCACACTGCCCTGCCATGGAAACATACAATCCCTTCCTCTGACTTGTAGAAGCCATTACGCTTCTCACAGTACAACTTAGATCGGATTTGCTATAACATTGTACCATTCTGTTGTGCGTCTCTAATTATTGGTCCAACATCAGCTTCTCCTATAACTGTGCCAACAGACTTGCCAGCAAGGATACCTCCAACTGTACATTCATATGACACAAGGAAACCAATATGCCTATCTTATGGCACACCAAAGAACATAATTGTGCCTTATCTGCCCATGATGATGAAGAATATTTCATTCTCAAAGCATCTACAACTACGTTCACTTTCCTTGGATGGTAGTCTATGGTGCAATCAAAATCCTTGATTAACTCCATCCAGCGACGTTGCTGCATGTTTGAATCCTATTTCGAGAAGATGTTCTATAGGCTCTTGTGGTCATTGAAGATTCTTACACTTCTCTCCATAAAGGTAGTGTCTCCATATCTTAAAGGTATGGATCATAGCTGTAGGCTCCAAATCATGTGTCTGGTAGTTCTCCCCATGTTTCTTAATCTGTCGCAAAGCAAAAGAAATCATGTTCTTATCCTATATCTGCACGCAACCCAAACCTTTTCTTAATGCATCAAAAAATATGATATAACCCTTTCCATGCTTAGGCAACACTAGCACTAATTCAATGGTCAACTTCTCCTTCAAAATAGGAAAGAATGTTGACACCTATTATCATAGACAAATAGTACACCTTTCTTTGTCAGCCTCGTTAGGGTAACGTCATTGCACTGAAGTTCTTAATAAACCTCTTGTAATAGCCTACCAAGCCTAGGAAACTACGAACCTTCGTATGTGTCTTTAGTTGTTCCCACTCTAGTACCGAATCCACCTTCTTTGGGTCTATGCAGACTCCTCTAGAAGATATCACATGATCAAGGAAAGAAACCTCCTTCAACCAGAACTCACAATTGTTGAATTTTTCATACAACTGGTGTTGTCTCAACAAGGTTGAAGACTTCAGTAAATGTTGTTCATGCTTCTGGTTGTCTTAGGAGTAGATCAGGATATTGTCGATGAACATCTCCATGAACTAGTCAAGATAAGGTTTGAACATCTTGTTCATCAGATCCATAAATGTTGATGGTGCATTGGTTAGCCCAAATGTCATAACCACAAACTCATAGTGACCATACCAAGCCCTAAAAGTTGATTCGGTATGTCATCTTCCTTGATCCGCAACTGGTGATAACCTAGACACAAGTGTATCTTGGAAAAGACTGCAACACCCTTCAACTGATCAAACAAATCATCTGTCTATGACAAAGGATACTTGCTCTTAGTCGTTACCTTGTTCAACTTTCAGTAATTGATGTACAACCTCATGGATCCATCTTTCTTCTTTACAAATGACATGTGAGAACCCCAAAGAGATGTTCTTGGTCTGATCAAACCTTTCTGAAGAAACTTCTACAATTGCTTTCTCAGCTCTTGCACTTCAGTTGGTGCCATCCTATACGGTGTTTATGTTATCAGTTGAGTTCAAGGAACCAGATTCATCTCAAAGTCAATCTCTCAAGGAGGGGAACACATGGAAACTCGTCGGGAAACACATCCTCAAACTCACATACAGCTGGCACTTCCTAGATAATAGGACTCCTCACCTTGGTATCTATCACTTGTGCCAAGAACACATCACAACCCTACTTCCTCATTCTTACCACTGTCATAATTGACACCAGACATGTTGGAAGGATCTTCCTATGTCCTTGGCAGACCCACAAAACATCACTTTCAACAAAGATCACAATCTTAGAACTACAGTATAAGACCACACGATACTTCTCCAAAGTATCCATCCCAATGATCACATTGAATCTATGCATATCAAGTGGTATAAGATCCAATTGAATGATGCGTCCTGTGAAAGAAAGAAAGAACACAAAGAAAACACACTTCTGATGACATAGCAGCACTATCCAGGGATTGCTAGCAAGGGGATACCAACTCCTTTATTATAAAGGTTTACAACTTCTTATGAGTCATTTTACCTTTTTCATCTTAGGTTTCTTTCCGTCAGCATAGGAATTATTAAGATTAAGGTATCTTATTACTCCTTCCTTATTAGATGTTCATCATTATCATGTATGTCATCTTCTGTTATCATGTTTTTTCAACCCCTCATTGAGAGGTAGATCATCATATTTTACATATTCTTTATTAAATAGGGAACCTTTCCCTTTAATTTCTTTCACATGTCATGGAGATTTTACTTTTAACTCTTTCTTACACACATAGGTTTGTCTGATATTAACTCAGGTTCCACTTTATTCATCTATCATTGTTCTTATTTACCTTCTCATATCATACTTATCTCAGGGGTTTTCTCCATCTTATGTGGATTTTATACCTTGACTAACTTCATTAGCACTGATTTATCCATCTTTTTCTTTCTAATCTTTTTTAAATTATAGCTTCAAGAACTCCTCATTATCTTATTTGTATTCATGTTTAGGTTTCATGGTGTCGTATCTTTCTCTTATAGTTACCATACGTTCATGTCCCTTCAGCTGTACTACTCCCTCCCCAAAACTCAGTCACCTCTGTCAGTCCTTGCTAGCCACCTAGTACATAATAGGTTCCTATGCATGCAAATTGATACATCCACATTTATAGATGTATAGCCCTTCGGTGGTGACTCCCACCTGATGCCACTAGATTCTCTTTCAACTCAACTCAATGATGTTTTTCAGTGCCAAACTTTTTCTCTGGTCTGGTATTCAATTTCTATCTTAATGATCATCTCATTGATGTTTGATCTTTTTCTCTGAAAAATATGCTCATTTCTTTCTTTCCAAAGAAACAAGCACACTATCATAAATCTGGCCATTGTGTTTGCATCATGCATACATCCTCCTCATCATTGCCAACCTGAACCATTCCTCTTCTGATTGAGTAGATAATAATTTTGTGTTTGGTCCTCCTAGTACATGCAACATAGTTTCTTTCTCATAATTGCATCTATCACATGTTGTGTTTTAGGCCATACATCTGTTCTTCCTTATATTTTTCATCAATAATCTATTTTGAGAAGCTAACCAACTGAACATATGGTTCTTTATGGTACTGGCACCTCCATATTGCCATCCAGTTTCCCTCTATGTGTTGGGATTTGTTCAGGATTAGAATTTGATATAGTCTTCTGAACTCAAAGCTCCCATGTTGTCCTCTCCCCTAGATCTAATCATATTCCCCATTCTCCTTGTGTGGGATTGGCATGAAAACAATGTTGTGCATTGTGTCTATCATAAATTGTTCACTTAAGCATTTGTTATCTCTCACTTCATTTTCCTTAACCAACGACACCACTACTAACTTGTCTCATTCTTTTAGTATCACGGTCCCCTCTTTCCTGATCAAACTCCTGCCTCCTCTTATCCATCTTTCCATTCACACATTTATGCTTTCGTCATTGCCCATAGATCTACTTGTATCCTATAAGATTGTATCATTTTTTATTGTCCTCCACAATAGGGAACCCTGATTAGAGACTCCTCTCCCATGGTGTACTTAACTTGCATCAATTCACCCAAGGAATGTTTCTGCCCCTAATGACATCCCCTGTTTCCTCTGTTAGTAATGTCTTGTTTTGCTCTCTAGTAGTTTTGATCCCCAATCCCCCTTTATCCAGAGGTTCCATCATCTTTTCCCAAGCTATGAAGGGAGTGTCCACCCCATCTTCTTATCCCTGATCATACAAATATCCATACGATATGGTTTATCCTATCACATACTTATGTTGGCACTAGTATTTTCCACATGATATACGTGCTAAAAGAATTTAGTGTCACTTTTGCCAATATCACTCTCCCCGCTATTGAAAGAATTTGGTTGACCCTCTATTTGTTACTAGTAGAAAGAAAATTTTCCTTATATATCAAAATACCATATGTGTGTGTATTTAGAGATATATAATAAAACCGTCATTTGTATTGATCCTTCCATAGTAGAGAAATGTGCTTCTCAGTTGTGTAGCCCAATAAAAATATTACAAAACTTCAACACCACAAATAGAATATTCAAATAAATTGAAAAATAATTACTAAAAGGAATGAAGATGTCAATCTTGTGCAAATATGAAATAGAAAGGCAAATGATAAAATAGGTTCTTTGATTCTATTATAATACCCAAATACATGATAGATTTTGTTTTCCATGCATTTGAAGAGCAACTTGTAGCTCCACAAATTTCTAATTTCAGGGCTTGTTTCTCTTTTTCCACATGTTTTATCTACAACTCATTATGAAGAAATATAGAAATCTATCTCAATAATGAAAATAATTGATATATCAATCAATGTTCCCTTGGACTTATCACATTCATTTGTGTTTATGTGGAAAACGAGCATGTATTTACCTTTACCTTCTTAATAGAAGACTTCGATTTGAATTCATAATTATCTCCCACCTCATTCTTACTTTTAAAAATGATACTCACACTTCTCATTTTAACCATAAAAATATAATATGGTGTGAACTATTAAAGTTGGTCCTGGTTGGGATCATCCTATTCATATATTATGAAAATGATCTCAACAACTCATTCACATTGAAATCTCTATCAGATATTTGTAATATTTGATAAGTTCAAACCATGTATAGGTATTTTATATAATCATCCATATCGAATGTATAAGGATAAAAAAATGTTGGGATCATTTTGGGTCTTTAGAACAATTCTTAAGTTTGTGTGCCTTTCAAAGATGTATGTTCCATTGAGATGTCCTTCTCATTGGGTAATCATAAGGATAGGTGGTTCATGTTGGATCCAAACTTGTAAGGACTTCCACTTTGAATTGTAAAACTCCTCATTTTAATATACCCTTTATTACATACTAAATGCAATATTTTCTTTGAATATACATTAACCTATGAAAGTACAGAAATTTTGAATCTATATAGTCAAGGTCCTAATTTCATTTGGTCATGATTCACTTTTCAATGATCTCTGACTTTTCAATGATATCCCACAACTCAACTATTTAGGGAGGCAAGAATTTCAAGTTGCATCATTTACAACCCTTGGATGGAGGGGTGACAACCAATGTCAAATTTCATCATTTCAATCACTCATCTATCTGACTTTAGGTAATTAATCCTATTAATGTTACCTAGTTATTAAGGAGGCAATGGGAAGTACTACATAATTTGTATGTTGCTATGGTAACCCCACATGTTCATCTCACACCAACAGAGACCATGTGCCTTTATTTATGATCCCAAAATATATGGTCAATGTAACGACCCCGTCTCTCGGTAACCCCCACTTAAGGGAGACCAAGAGATCAGAATCATTATCTAATAATCCAGATCAAAGGTTTGACAAATAATCAATAATAATTATGAAATTCTACTAACTAAACTGAAACCTGGTATTAAAATAAAACTTTGCATACCTTTTAAAACTTTGGAAATCTATCTATCCAAGCTTGAATCTACTCTATCTAATCCTCCTTGCACTTTATTTCTTATTTTCACAATGTGTCACTTTACTATTTGTTCATTTCAGGGTTGTACCAAAAATGCCGAAAAACAAAACGTCGATCAGCATATCGAAATATACTGGTATGTGGGGACAACCAAAAATTTGCATTTATGGATAACAAACTAACTATCACAATCAAGATAATTAATAAGCCAATTTTACGCTTTCCAATATGACATTCTCCAGCGCTTTTTCCCTAACCCTGGCATACCCACCTTAGGGTTTTTTTTGCCAATGACTTAAGGCCACCTTCTCAATCCCGAGCTTGGTGCCTGGGTCACCACTCATGGTGCCCTCTAGTCATTCAATATCATAGGCCACCTTCTCATTCCCGAGCTTGGTGCCTGGGGTCACCACTCATGGTGCCCATTGGTCTACCCATCTGGGCCTCACCTTTGGCATCATCCATCAGGGTGGCATGTAGGTGCGAGAATACATACTTCTATTATTAATATGATAATCGTAGTGACTTTATGATTTGCAAGTATGAACATCCAAACTGATAATTTGCATTCAATGCGATTAACCATCCGAAAAATCCTCGGGAAACGAACGTGGTTATTCATAATTAACCACATACTTGATCCAGAGCAACTTGATTGTCCAAGCAATAAGGATAAAGGAAAAAGCAACAAGCAATCAACAATATCCTAGAATTAATGCATGGGATCCAAGTGTTATAGTTTATCTTGAACATTCTAAAGCTAGACTTGGATTCCACCTTAGGCTTTTTAGGCCACTTTATGGTTTTATTAGGTTTTTTGCCTCCATAATACTTTTATCATATTTAATGCTCTCTTAGTTCACAAACCCTAATTTCAACATCATAAGCCCAATTAAAGTCGATTATTTCTCTTTTATACCAAAACTACCATCTTTAACCTTTTAAGTTATTCCAAGGTCCTTAGACTCAATTATCACCTTTAGTTTCTTTTGGATTAACAACTCATAATTCATTATAGTCTAATTCACATATGAACTCTATTTATCATTAATTCTACCTTTTATCTACTAGAAAAACCTAATTACCAGATTCAGGGTATATATCCACAATTAGGAACTTTTATACTCAGAATAGCTTATAACCATGAAAACTCAATTCTATAATTATATTTTCATATTTAACCCAATAAAACCCATATTTTTTCCAAATTAGGGTTTCTAAACACAATCATGTGCATAAAACCCTAAAACAAGCATGGAACTACCTTTTTCAAAATTAACTCTCCCTTTTATTCTTAATAGGTTAATATTTTTCATAATTAGGGTTCCAAACCAAATTAACCCAAAAGATTCATTAAATCTGAGTTCCATATCAAATTAGGGTTTTACCATAATTTAATACATCAAAGGTGATAATTTGGTGCACTTTTTATATTGCAAGCAATATCAGGTTCCAATTATATTTTTATTGGATTCTTCACGTTTTTATGATCAAAATTGATTTATAATTTGTTACAATCAGATCTAGGAATAATTAATTGTGATTTTTATAAATTACTCACCTATCGGCCAATGGGACACCGCCACATCAGCAGAGCGGGTCGCTATTTATTTATTCACGTGGGTTAGGCGCGCCCGAGTAGTTTATTATGCTTTTACCCTCAATCCTTTTCACGGTCTCCGGGGGCAGGGGAGTCCTTTCTCCCTCTCTCGTCTTCCACCCTCGCTCTCCAGTAGCACGCGAATCAGGCGCTGCGGTCGGTCAACGTCCCTGTTGACTCCCTTGTGTAGCGTTGTGGCGTCCGAGCTGACCTGCAGGTACCTTCTGTTATAACCCCAATTTTTGAGTTCAAATAGTGAGAAATGTAATTTCTCATATTAAAGCTAACTGAACAAATAATGATATGTTTTGTTTTGATTAAATGGATTCCTTTCACAATAGCCTTGATTGGTTGTGTTTTGGGCTTTGTTGGCTATTGGGCCAAAATACCGAGGAAATTCAACTAGTAAATGAATAATCGAAATGCTAACAAAAGAAATATGTAGAAACCTCTAGAAGGCAAATCCAAAGAGGATTTCGTGCCTCTTGGGTTCCTTGGATACCAAGGAGTCCAAGGTTGCAAAAAGAAAGCAATAAGAAATGAAAAGATTAATTATGTATTTCTTTATTAAGAAAGAAATTGAAAATAATGAGAAAATGTGGAAATTAAGAGAAAGGATATATAATTGAGTTACCCTTTATGGAATTTCGTATCACAAGGATTTCTTATAATAAAAGGAATGCCAATGAGGAAAATAAAAGAGAAATAAAGAGAAATCCTCAAAAAGAAATATTTTAATAAGAAATACACATGATAATGGGAAACAATGCATTTAGATGTATCTAGAAGGATAATAAGTATCCTTAAAAGATAATTTCGAAATAGTAGATCTTCTTGGGATCCAAGGATTCCCACTAAAGAAAAATAAAGAGAAAAAGGCAAATAAAGCAAAATAAGAAGATAATGTAATAATAACTTTTTGAGAATATCAAAAAGAAAGATATTATTTATTTTGAGAAAGGAGAATTTCGTGGCCATGAGATAGATTCATATTTCTAATATTTAAGAATGTGGTTCATCAATGAGATAAGTTTCCTTCATCACCATAGGAGAGAGAAGGAGAGGTGGTATAAGAAAAGGATCCTTTGATAAGTTATACGTGTATATGTATATCTAATTACAAGGCAAAGGAAAACGAGAATTTGTTTTGGGAAAGGGTGCATGGATGGTGGCCCTTCTATACCCATGTACCTGCTGTTTCAGCCGTAAGGGACAAGAGGGAGGAAACTGTGTTTTCCTCTTCTAAAACGTGGACATGTTTCTTAGTCCCTTCCTTTCCTAGCCTTAGTGGCCTCTAGGGTTCCTAGGAACAAGTATGAATAGGAACCCAGGGTCCCTCGTTGGAGGATACAGTGATCATTCTCCACAAGATCGCAGAAAGTCTCTCCCCACTCCATGGTTATGATCTGTACCAACTCATCCTGAAGACGGAACCTCTTCTCTTCAGTGTAGCATCATCTGAGACTCCCTCTGGAGTTAGTTGGTGATCCGGGAAGGAGTTTGGAGAAGGTACGAGCCGCGGCGCATAGGCCAGCAGGCCTAAAATGTTGCGGCGGTAGCCTGCAACTCAACCCTAAGTGGCGGAGTATTTCTTCTTTAACCGACTTCGGCCACGAGCAGAAGGCTGGTTGAGGTCGTCGGGGCCTAGGGAAGCTTCTCCGCGCTTCTTTGCATCCTCGGGGCCCAGGAGGAGGGGCAGGCCACGAGGACGGCTCACCTGCAGCAGACGCAGGTCGACGCTGTGAGGAAGAAGAGGACCTCGCAGGCGTTTGACCCATTTACCCCTGACATCGGGTTTAAGGAGTGAGGGCACGTGAGTCTTTTCACTCTAATCAAGAGCCGGATCGCAATAAGTCAAGGTAAACTCGTTTTGCTGACGTGGCGTCACATGATTGGTTTAGAAGATGCTAACTTCAAATAATTCTAGAAATAAATCGGTAGTTCAGAATTAGACAAGTTATATATGAAAAATTATCCTCAGAATGAGAGGAATCCAAATAAATTATGTTTGAAGTCTGATTCTTTTTGCAATCCGAAATTTAATGGAAGTAATCATCTTTAATACTTTAAAGATTAAGGAACCCTAATCTGATATGATTAATGGGTTTAATAGGGTTTAATGAGGCATAAGAGTTGATATTAACCTGTTAAATGCAAAAAGGTGCATTAAGATCGAAAAGGGAGATCTTTGTACGTAATTAGTTTAATTTAAAAGATTATGTACATAAATATGCTGAAATATAAAAAGTACACAAAGCTATCATCTTTAATGTTTTAATTAATGAAAAACCCTTAGATTTGATGATAGATGGTTTTAATGTTGATCAATGGATAATTTAAGACTATTGTTCATAAAAGTGAAAATAAGATCTAAAAAGATAATCTTTTTATATAATTGGCTTAATTTAGGGGTTTGTGCATGATTATGCATTAATGAGCTTGAAAACCCTAATTTAGGTGAATATGACTTTTAAATGTTTTAATTATTCAAATCTGTAAATAATTAGGGATATGATGATCCTAAGTCAATCTGAGTATAAAAGACTATTAAATGAATAGTTTGAGCTATTAGGGTTTATATAAATGGAAAAGAGTATTTTAGGGTTTGTTAACCTAAAAAGGGATAAAGTTCGAGAAATTGATCTAAGAAACCCTAATGAGTATTAATGAATACTTAATGTGGATTAGAAACCCTAGAAAGTGAATCCAAGTCAATAAAGTAGATTCTTGATAAAGTGTGTAATAAATAGAGTACATATTCTTTTCAGGAATTATGTGATGATTTAATTACTTGCTTGGATCTGTTGATTGGGTTGATTGCATATACATGAAGTAAATGTTGAATAATCTGCATGACTCATCAAATCAGGTATGTGGTTACGCTTATGACTATACCGAATAGTTTCCCGAAGATTTTATCGATGTTTCCCTCAATGCATGAATTAACTGTTGGATGTCTATTTATTTCATGCAATTATAAAGTGACTATGAATATCACTATAAATGAGTATATATAACTGGCTAGATCCGGGTCCACCTCTGTTACTTTGAAAAGGCTAAAAAAGGGGTAATCCTAGAGCAAGGTCTAGGTTACCGTGAGTTAGAGACTCTTTAGCAAATCCCGAGTTAAGGAGCGGTCTACTTACGAGTAGTACCATGTGACTCAACCCTAGAAACTGTTTCACTTATAGGTGGATCATGAGGGGTTTAATGGGGACAACACAGAGGATAGGGTACTCTTGGATCGTAGAGTTATATCTAAAATGTAATATTGGTTGTTAAATAAGTAATTGAATGATTACATTGTTATCATAGTTGCATGTTTATTGTTTTCCCCCACATACCAGCTACGGCTGACTGACGTTTTGTTTGTCGGCGTTTTAGGTACAATGAAAAGAACAAAC
Organism: Alisma plantago-aquatica; assembly: GCA_963693085.1. Taxonomy (NCBI): domain Eukaryota; kingdom Viridiplantae; phylum Streptophyta; class Magnoliopsida; order Alismatales; family Alismataceae; genus Alisma; species Alisma plantago-aquatica. Next base: position 70,393,022 of record OY856410.1, on the reverse strand, counting down.
AGTAAAGTGGCACATGTGATACTAAAAGAAGATTAAAGTACAAAGGAGGATTAGATAGATTAGTATCGGTGTGGATAGAAGGTTAGAGATCCAAGTTTTCAAAAGGTATGTAAAGAAAATTTTATTACCATTTTCAGTATAGTCTGATAGAATTTAATAATTGTTTATGGTTATATGTCGAACCTTTGATCCGGGATTAATGGGTGCGGCTTCAACCTCTTGGTCTCCCTTAATTGGGGGTTATCGGGAGGTGGGGTCATAACATTTGGTATCAGAGCCTGGGTTCCTCAATTAACCATTAATAATTATTAAATTTTACAAACTCCATAGAACCCAAGGGAGTTATTTGAGGATTATCCGAAAGACGGAGGTGTCTAGAAAAGGATCACGACCGAGGGCTGGCAAGATTTTCCTCCGCACCGCTAGTCGGAATACGAGGACTCCCGGATCTGTGTGACTGCCTGGCCAAAGTCTTAGGGTATGAATCGAAATAAGATACCTTTAGGACTTCTCATCTTATTCATCCCTTCTCATCACAAAATTCTGATAAGGACCTAAAGGATTAGGGTTTTCTTTCTTCTCCTCACCCTCTTGAGGTATGGGTAAGGTTAATAAGGATTAAGGAATCCTCCACCAAATTAATGAAAGGCATGTAAATAAGATGTCATGGACATAAGCTTAATAGTTTAAGCGCAAATTAAATAATAGATACATGCTTAGGTCGTATGACATAAGTTGTCATGTCCTCAGAAGAAACCTGAGGCTAGACCTTCTTGTCAGGAGGATAAGTCAGTTTTGGAGATAGAGATATCCATTACTAGTAGAGACCTGGCACATCCTATGAGGATGATGCTAACCCTAACCCTAAGTGAAGGTTAGAGAGAGATGAGTTGGACCTGGTGTTTGAAAGGACATGCCTTTGGGATGCCATATGATCCATGGGTAACCTAACACCTTTGGCAACCCAACCCTGGGAAGGGTCGTGCATGATAGGGTAAAGGATATCTCCTTAGATGATGAGGTTAGTGAAAAACCTTAGAGATCCTATGGGCTTATGCAGATAGGGCATAGCATGCACCCAGAGTATGTTAGTAGTGTGAGTAAAGGGTTGAAACTCTGGATAAGGAATCATGATGGAGCATAAAAGGGTTATGGATGATCTTGAGCAAACATAAGTTCGAACCTAGGCTTCACCCATGTAGGGCATGCCTTTGAGGTTGATCCTTCATGAAGGGAGAACCTCTAATGGTGAGGTTGGATATGAGGTTAGCTCTAGAGAGAGCAGGAAACCCAGCAAGAAGGTTGGAAGCCTAAAACCCTGAAAAATGGATGATAGTGGTTGCTTCATGATCGATCCCTGAAAGTTGATGATATCTTGGTTGCCTTTAGAGGGACCAAACCCTAGAGATAGACGATGAAGCATCTGGTGCCTATGTGCCTACGGTATATGTGTTTACCTTATGAGGTAGGAAGAAGAGTTCCTTAGACTTAGAAAGGTTTAGTAGCAGGTTATGAGGCCTTTTACCTTGTTAGTTGTCCTTATGGAGGACCCAACCCTAAGTGTTGATCGAGAAGAAGGATGATAGGAAGTGCACGAGATGCCTTTTGCAAGCTTGATTCATGGTTCAGAGATAGAGCGTGCAGTTGGACACCTAAAGGTGAATCTAGGGTTCCTAGGCCTAAGAGGGGAAGTGGTATACCTAATGCTCATGATGAGAATTAAGTTTCTATAGTTTCGAGCATGGTACGCCTCATGAATAGAGGAAAAGAGGAGCCCCTGAAGTTTAAGGTGTGTTTGATGAACCACTCACAGCTAGGTTGATGATAAAGGGAAAGTTTGATCTTAATCCAACATCAAGGAAAGAGGACAAGTAAGACCTAGCATGGTACAGTAAGTGATATGCTCGTGCCTTAATGGCTTTCTAGGGTAAGTAGGCTCGTGTGGATGTAAAGCCTAGACCTAAGAGCTTTTGTGACCTTAGAGATAGTTTTCCTCCCATCCTGGGAGAGGGACCCCTTTGGAAGGGTATATGTCAGTTTTGGTGGTTCAAGGTAACCTAAAGAGGTCTCATAGGATCTTGAGAAGCTAAGTGAAAGGTACATAGTATGAGATTGAATCTACAGACCCATATATATATCCATCTCTAATTGCATATGAATGTGTTACCATGGAGGTAACCGATATGGGGCTTGACCAAGGTAGGCAGGTTGCAATGATGCCTATGAACGGAGGAGAGTCAGCCCATGAATGCAGGAAGAGAGATGATGAAGACTTGGGTAAGGTTCTAAGTGAACATGTACTACGATGGAGAATCCTAAGTCTATCCTAGGGTCAGGTAGGGATAAGACCGATGAAAGTAGGAGTTGCCTAATTCCCCAGTTGCACATGACCATAGGGTCGGGAGGTAACAGCTATCATTGTATGAGGGCCATGGGTTAGGAGATTGATCACCTTCATGAACTCATGGGACCCAAAGGGCAGATGAGTAGAGCACTCTCTGGATGCATGAGGGAAGAGGGATGACCCCAAAAGAGTCGGTACCCTATAGACCTAGAGGAGATGACCAAGGATATAAACCTCAGTAGGTTCAAGACTAGTTTGTTATCTTGTTGTTTAAGATGAAGAGACATATGTGGCACGTTGCAACTTAGATTTAAAGGTGTACTGGAAAGGTGGGATGTACCATCTCTACTCTTGGAATGGGAAGAACTCTGTATTTGGACTGCAGCCAAATGCTTATTTCCTTTTGTTATGGGAGTGAGAGATAGGACATTACGCATGCCATACACCAAGGATAAGAGATGTTTGGAACATTGCCACGAGAAATGGGGATAGAGAAGATATCTACCCTGGTAAAGTGAATGATACATGGATGGTTTGTAAACACTAAGAGGAATGAGGTAGTTCCCTTATGAGGATGTTTTTTTTATCATGAGTTATGTGGAACTTACAAGTTATACCAGGTTGAGTTTGATCACCGTGATGATGAAATCAGAGAGTGGTCTTATTGAAGTGAGACATAGAGTTTGAGGTGAGATGATAAGTGAAATACATGGAAGTGTATGTCTTCAATGTTACCTAATACCTAAGGAGGTGAAGTAGTAATGGATGCTTTAGTTGAGATACATCTGACTTGTTTGGCTAGAAGCTAGAAGAGGTTGTTTGGCTAACCCAAAGTTTGAAAAGGAGAGGTGTTCGGATAACACTCAGATGTAACAAGATGCATTGAAAAGTTATGGTTGTTTGGTTAGCCATGCTAGTCCTGGATGCAATGAAAGGATAAAACCTCAGATACACTTCTTTGGAGGAGAAGGTGACGAAACCCTGACTAGAGTGGTTTAGGGTTTCAAAGGATTTGATCTTGAAAGAATCATGACATACAGGAAATCATGATACACCACGGAAAATGGCAATAGCACTTTGGATGTTTAAGATGAGGTTGCATGTGGTTTATGGCCATGCAAACCCGGAGGAAAAGGACGAACCCCAGTAACCCAGTGTATCGATATAGAGGACAAAAGAATCCCTGAGAGGGAATGGGAGATCGACACTATGGATGTTGTGATAGGTCTTCCCTGGGCCAAAGAAGGTAGAGATACAATATGGGTTATGGTAGGTCGTCTTACCTAGATAGTATGAGAAAGATAGAGTTCTGTAAAGGGACAGATCTAGTTGAACTAACCATGAGAGAGATGGTTCAACTACACCATGAAGCAAGTTCAAAGGTTCTTGATTTTGATCTAAAGGTTCACATCCATAAAGTGGAAGTAGGTACGTGAAGAACTCAATGTTAGTTTAGTTGTCACCCCTAACTATGGTTAGTATGATCCAGACTAAAGGGTCTGATGAGAGCATATGTGTTCGTTCAGGGTGATAGCTAGAGACAGTTCTTATCCTATGAAAATGTGATGATGACCACCATAGCCAGTATTGGGTTTTATATGAGGCTCTGTAAGGGAGGTTGTATCGGTCACCACTTCAGTAACGTGATGATGGTGAAAGGACCACATGATGGTTAGAAAAGTACCACATGATGGTTAGAAAAAGGGACCCCAGTGCGTGTAGATGAAGTCACTTTGATCGTGCAAGGGCTAAAAGGAGCCTAGAGATGATGAGAGTCATGAGCAGATGTAAAGTAGACTAACATGCAGTGCACTGTGGGAGAATATAATGTGAGAATCCGACCCCTCTAAGTTATAGCTAAAGAGAGCTGAGTCCCCGTTACATGGGTTCATTAGAAATGGATGGGTGGAGATGGTTAGGTTTTAACCCTACCCCTCAGGATAAAGTAACAAGGGATGTTTTCCATGTGTCCAATTTAGAGCACTATGTGAGGTACCCCGACCATGTGCTGAGCAATGAACCTAGTGAGCCCCAAGGGAGGCTGAAATGGCTTGAGTCACCTGTGTAGTTTATAGACGCCAGGATGAAAGAACTCAGAGGAAAGAATATGTGATGATAAAGGTTCTTTGGAAATGCCATGAGTACGGCAAAGCCACATAGGGGCCAATGATGGACATGGAAAAGTCTTATCCTGAATTGTTTGTTTGCTTGCCTGAATTTTGAGGACAAAATTCCTATAAGAGGGGAAGGATGTTATAACCCCAATTTTTGAGTTCAAATAGTGAGAAATGTAATTTCTCATATTAAAGCTAACTGAACAAATAATGATATGTTTTGTTTTGATTAAATGGATTCCTTTCACAATAGCCTTGATTGGTTGTGTTTTGGGCTTTGTTGGCTATTGGGCCCAAATACCGAGGAAATTCAACTAGTAAATGAATAATCGAAATGCTAAGAAAAGAAATATGTGGAAACCTATAGAAGGCAAATCCAAAGAGGATTTCGTGCCTCTTGGGTTCCTTGGATACCAAGGAGTCCAAGGTTGCAAAAAGAAAGCAATAAGAAACGAAAAGATTAATTATGTATTTCTTTATTAAGAACAAAATTGAAAACAATGAGAAAATGTGGAAATTAAGAGAAAGGATATATAATTGAGTTACCCTTTATGGAATTTCGTATCACAAGGATTTCTTATAATAAAAGGAATGCCAATGAGGAAAATAAAAGAGAAATAAAGAGAAATCCTCAAAAAGAAATATTTTAATAAGAAATACACATGATAATGGGAAATAATGCATTTAGATGTATCTAGAAGGATAATAAGTATCCTTAAAAAGTAATTTCGAAATAGTAGATCTTCTTGGGATCCAAGGATTCCCACTAAAGAAAAATAAAGAGAAAAAGGAAAATAAAGCAAAATAAGAAGATAATGTAATAATAACTTTTTGAGAATATCAAAAAGAAAGATATTATTTATTTTGAGAAAGGAGAATTTCATGGCCATGAGATAGATTCATATTTCTAATATTTAAGAATGTGGTTCATCAATGAGATAAGTTTCCTTCATCACCATAGGAGAGAGAAGGAGAGGTGGTATAAGAAAAGGATCCTTTGACAAGTTATACGTATATATGTATATCTAATTACAAGGCAAAGGAAAACGAGAATTTGTTTTGGGAAAGGGTGTGTGGATGGTGGCCCTTCTATACCCATGTACCTGCTGTTTCAGCCGTAAGGGACAAGAGGGAGGAAACTGCGTTTTCCTCTTCTAAAACGTGGACATGTTTCTTAGTCCCTTCCTTTCCTAGCCTTAGTGGCCTCTAGGGTTCCTAGGAACAAGTATAAATAGGAACCCAGGGTCCCTCGTTGGAGGATACAGTGATCATTCTCCACAAGATCGCAGAAAGTCTCTCCCCACTCCATGGTTACGATCTGTACCAACTCATCCTGAAGACGGAACCTCTTCTCTTCAGTGTAGCATCATCTGATACTCCCACTGGAGTTAGTTGGTGATCTGGGAAGGAGTTTGGAGAAGGTACGAGCCGCGGCGCATAGGCCAGCAGGCCTAAAATGTTGCGGCGGCAGCCTGCAACTCAACCCTAAGTGGCGGAGTATTTCTTCTTTAACTGACTTCGGCCACGAGCAGAAGGCTGGGTTGAGGTCGTCGGGGCCTAGGGAAGCTTCTCCGCGCTCCTTTGCATCCTCGGAGCCCAGGAGGAGGGGCAGGCCGCGAGGACGGCTCACCTGCAGCAGATGCAGGTCGACGCTGCGAGGAAGAAGAGGACCTCGCAGGCATTTGACCCATTTACCCCTGACAGTGGGTTTAAGGAGCGAGGGCACGTGAGTCTTTTCACTCTAATCAAGAGCCAGATCGCAATAAGTCAAGGTAAACTCTTTTTGCTGACGTGGCGTCACATGATTGGTTTAGAAGATGCTAACTTCAAATAATTCTAGAAATAAATCGGTAGTTCAGAATTAGACAAGTTATATATGAAAAATTATCCTCAGAACGAGAGGAATCCAAATAAATTATGTTTGAAGTCTGATTCTTTTTTCAATCCGTAAATTAATTGAAGTAATCATCTTTAATACTTTAAAGATTAAGGAACCCTAATCTGATATAATTAATGGGTTTAATAGGGTTTAATGAGGCATAAGAGTTTATATTAACCTGTTAAATGCAAAAAGGTGCATTAAGATCGAAAAGGGAGATCTTTGTATGTAATTAGTTTAATTTAAAAGATTATGTACATAAATATGCTGAAATATAAAAAGTACATAAAGCTATCATCTTTAATGATTTAATTAATGAAAAACCCTTAGATTTGATGATAGATGGTTTTAATGTTGATCAATGGATAATTTAAGACTATTGTTCATAAAAGTGAAAATAATATCTAAAAAGATAATCTTTTTATATAATTGGCTTAATTTAGGGTTTTGTGCATGATTATGCATTAACGAGCTTGAAAACCCTAATTTAGGTGAATATGACTTTTAAATGTTTTAATTATTCAAATCTGTAAATAATTAGGGATATGATGATCCTAAGTCAATCTGAGTATAAAAGACTATTAAATGAATAGTTTGAGCTATTAGGGTTTATATAAATGGAAAAGAGTATTTTAGGGTTTGTTAACCTAAAAAGGGATAAAGTTCGAGAAATTGATCTAAGAAACCCTAATGAGTATTAATGAATACTTAATGCGGATTAGAAACCCTAGAAAGTGAATCCAAGTCAATAAAGTAGATTCTTGATAAAGTGTGTAATAAATAGAGTACATATTCTTTTCAGGAATTATGTGATGATTTAATTACTTGCTTGGATCTGTTGATTGGGTTGATTGCATATACATGAAGTAAATGTTGAATAATCTGCATGACTCATCAAATCAGGTATGTGGTTACGCTTATGACTATACCGAATAGTTTCCCGAAGATTTTATCGATGTTTCCCTCAATGCATGAATTAACTGTTGGATGTCTATTTATTTCATGAAATTATAAAGTGTCTATGAATATCACTATAAATGAGTATATATAACTGGCTAGATCCGGGTCCACCTCTGTTACTTTGAAAAGGCTAAAAAAGGGGTAATCCTAGAGCAAGGTCTAGGTTACCGTGAGTTAGAGACTCTTTAGCAAATCCCGAGTTAAGGAGTGGTCTACTTACGAGTAGTACCATGTGACTCAACCCTAGAAAATGTTTCACTTATAGGTGGATCATGAGGGGTTTAATGGGGACAACACAGAGGATAGGGTACTCTTGGATCGTAGAGTTATATCTAAAATGTAATATTGGTTGTTAAATAAGTAATTGAATGATTACATTGTTATCATAGTTGCATGTTTATTGTTTTCCCCCACATACCAGCTACGGCTGACTGACGTTTTGTTTTCCGGCATTTTAGGTACAATGAAAAGAACAAACAGTAAAGTGGCACATGTGATACTAAAAGAAGATTAAAGTACAAAGGAGGATTAGATAGATTAGTATCGGTGTGGATAGAAGGTTAGAGATCCAAGTTTTCAAAAGGTATGTAAAGAAAATTTTATTACCATTTTCAGTATAGTCTGATAGAATTTAATAATTGTTTATGGTTATATGTCAAACCTTTGATCCGGGATTAATGGGTGCGGCTTCAACCTCTTGGTCTCCCTTAATTGGGGGTTATCGGGAGGTGGGGTCGTAACACCTTCCCTTGGGCTCCGTGGAGTCATCCAGCCTGTCAGCCGTGACGAAGGTGGGTTGTGGCAGCGTCGCCCCCCGAGCCAGATGAAGGTCAGGAGGAGGTGCTATGGGAAATAGATTCCCGTAGAGGTTGGGAGGAATTGAGATAGTAGACCAGACCAACACGGATCTACAGCTTCTCTCAAAGCGATCAATGATCCCCCCCATCAAGGGGTGTCATCTATATATAGGCACGACTACCATCTGTCCTTAATGGAGTATGACTCCAACAGCTCCATAGGGAAATTCCCCTATTCCCAATGAAACCCTAATTTTTAGGGATGGTTTTGTCTGGATTATTACCTTGAATCCAATGGGACTACTTCCCAGTCCTCATGTGGATAGGAGAAAGGGATCGAGATGAACTGGGAAAGGGGCTACTGTAGCTAGCCTTCCCATTTTAACCGAAGATAGGAGACAATCTGTTGATTGTCGATCCCTAATCCAAGGGTTCTAGATTCGCGTGACACCTAAAAGGGTTGGGCCCTAGATTCCTGATCGAATTAGATTTGTGACATTTTAATGTATTTCCTTTACCCTTTCCACTTAGGAGATTTTGTAAAAAAATCATAACTCTCAGACCGATTATCCAATTAATCCCAAATTTTAAGGGAAATTCCATAATGACTAAAACACTTTTATCCCAATTTTGGGACTCAAACTCAAAAGGAAAAAACCATTTTTCTTCATATGCAAGTCAAGTACCTATAAGGCACATATTCTATATTAAAACACTTATTTTCTCTTTCCTCTCTTCCTATTTTCTTTATTAAACCTCATGGACATGAAAATCCATCAAAGATAACTTAGTTATACCCCCTTCCATTTATTTCCCACATTTATCATTGTTTTCAATTTCTTTCTTAATGAAGAAATACTTAATTGATCTTTTCTTTTCTTATTGCATTTCCTTTGCAACTTTAGACTCCTTGGGACCCAAGGAACCCAAGAGGCACGAAATCCACCTTTGGATTATATTATTTTTCCTTCTAGAGGTTTCTACATCTTTCTTTTCTCAAATTCTCAATTATTCAGTTACTAATTGAATTTCCTTGTTATTGGGCCCAATAGCCAATAAAACCCACAACACAATCATCAAGGCTATTGTAAACGAAATCCATTTATTCACAACAAATTACATCGTTATTTGTTCAAATTTATTTAATATGAGAAATTACATTTCTCAATAAATGAACCCAAAACTGGGGTTGTAACATCCTTCCCCTCTTATAGGAATTTTGTCCTCAAAATTCCATCAAGCAAACAAACAATTCAGGATAAGCCTTTCATATGTCCATCAGGGCTCCCATGTGGCTTCACCCTTTCCATGGTGCTTCCCAAGAACCTTCATCATCTCATATTCTTCCATCTGAGTTCTTTCTTACCTTGTTATATTGCACCCTTATGACTCAGGACATTTCAACCTCTCAAAAGCTGAATAGGTTCAAGGCTCAGCACATGGCTTGGGTACCTCACATAGTTCTCTAGATCAGACTCATGGAACACATTACACATCATGTTATCATGAGGGGCAAGGATAAACACAACCATCTCCACCAATCCATCTCAATAGACCCATATATCGGGGACTCACCTTTCTCAGCTGTAGCTTAGAGGGGTCGGATTTTCACATCACATACTCTCCCACAGTGAATTGCATGTCAGTCTGCTTTGCATCAGCTCACGACTCATGTCACCCCTGGGCTCTCTTTCAGCCATTACACAATCAAAGCGACTTCATCTGCACACACTATAGTCCTTTGCTGACCTTCGTGAGGCCCCTTCACCAACATCATCTTAATGAAGTGGTGACCAACACAACCTCCCTTACAGAGCATCTTTACATCCCGATACTGGCTATGGTGGTTATCATCACATATTAAGAACTGTCTCTATGTATCACCCTGAACGAGCACACATGCTCTCATCAGACCCTCTAGTCTGGATCATACTAACCATTAGTATGGGGTGATAAACTGTACTGACATCGAGTTCTTCATGTATCTACTTCCACCTTATGGAAGTGAATTTTTTTTTGGGTTATACTCAAGAACTTTTGAAATCGCATCATGGTGTAGTTAAACCATCTCTCTCTCTTAGTTCAACTGAATCCGTCCCTTGACAGCATTCTTTCTTTCTCATGTTATCTAGGTAAGGCGATCTACCATAACCCATATTGCATCTTGACCTTCCTTGGTCTAGGGAAGTCTTACCACATCCATAGTGGTGAATTCCCATTCCCTCTCAGGGACTCTTTATCCTCTATGTCAAAGCACTGGGTTACTGGTGTTCGTCCTTCACCTCCTGATTTGCATGGAAACATACCACATGCAACTTCATCTTAGGTATCCAAAGTACTACTGTCACTTACTATCTTCGTAGTATCACGGTGTATGATGAAATTAAAATCATGATCTCATGTATGTCATGATTCCTCAGATAGATTCTTCGGAAACCCTAAACCACTCTCGTCGGGTTTCATCTCCTTCCTTTCCAAAGAAGTGCATCTGAGGTTCTACAACCATCCCTTTTATTGCATCAAGGCCTAGGCTGGCTAACCAAACAACTACTAACTTGTCCAACAGATCTCGTTACCTCTGAGTGTTAGCCAAACATATCTCCTTTCCAAACTTAGGGTTAGCCTTACAACCTCTTCTAGCCTCTAGCTAAACTAGGCAGATATATCTCAACTAGAGCATCCATTACCACTTCACATCCTTAGGTATTAGGTAACATTGAAAACATATACTTCCATGTATTTCACTTGCCATCTCAAACTCGAACTCTAAGTTTATCTTCATTAAGAACACTTTGAGCTCATCTTCTTGGTGATCAAACTCAACCTTGTATGACTCATATCTCATGATAAAAACATCCTCATGAGGTGACTACCTCATTCCTCTTAGTGTTGGTAATCTCGTCATGTATCGTTCACTCCACCAGGGTATGGTATCATCTCTATCCTCATACCTCGTAGCAGCGTTCCAACTCACATCATCTTCTATCCTTGGTGTATGGCATGCGTACTGTCCTATCTCTCACTCCCATAATAAGAGGAAATAAGCATTTGGCTGCAGTCCAAATACAGAGTTCTTCCTATTCCAAGAGTAGAGATGGTACATCCCACCTTGCCAGTACACCTTTAAATATGAGTTGAAATGTGCCACACATGTCTCTACATCACAATCATCCCAATATCAAAGTTACTTCCATGGAAAACTGATCTCGAATACACTTTGGTCACCACCCAATCCTTGGTCATCTCCTCTAGGTCTATAGGGTGCCGGCACTTTTGGGGTCATCCCTCTTCCCTCATGCATCCAGAGAGTGTCCTACTCATCTGCCCTTTGGGTCCCATGAGTTCATGAAGTTGATCAATCTCCTAACCCATGGCCCTCAGACAATGATAGTTGTTACCTCCCGACCATATGGTCACAGGCAACTAGGGAATTAGGCAACTCCTACTCCCATCGGTCTTATCCCTACCTGACCCTAGGATAGACTTAGGATTCTATTATAGTACATGTCCAACTTAGAACCTTACCCAAGCCTTCATCATCTCTCTCTGCATTCATGGGATGACTTTCATCCTTACATAAGGGTCATGGCGACTTGCCTACCTTGGTCAGGCCCCATACCGGTTACCTCCATGGTAACACATCCACATGCACGTAGAGATGGTTATCTATGGGTTTGCATGTTCATTCGCATACCATGTACTCTTCACTTAGCTTTACAAGATCCTCTGAAACCTCTTTAGGTTACCTCAAAACCAAAAAAAACTAGTATACACCCTACAAAAGGGTCTCTCTCCCAAATGGGAGGAAACTAAACCTTGATAACAGTGGTCACAAACGTCCTTATATTTAGGGTATGAATCCACATGAACATGCTTAGCCCTAGTAAGCCACTAAGGTACAAGAAGACACCTATGAAACCATGCTAGGTCATACTTGTTTTCATTCCTCAACTTTGGGTCAAGAACAACCTTCTCATGTCACCACCTTAGGGGTTCATCAATCATACCTTAAACTTAAGGGTTTTCCTTTCCTCTAATCATGAAGGGTTCCATGCTCGATTCCCAAATCTCATCGTGAGAACTAGGTACACTACTTCCCCTCTTAGGTCTAGGAACCATAGGTTCACCTTTGGGTGTCCAACCGCATGCTCAATCTCTTAACCACGAATCAAGCATGTCCAAGGTATGTCATGTACTCCCATGAACCTTTTATATGAGCAACACCTTAGAGTTGAGTCCTCCTCAAGGACAACCAACTAGGCATAAAGCCTTACAACTGGTTACTTAAACCTCCTCAGGGTCTAAGTCATTCTTTGTCTCATCTTAGCAAGTAATCACTTATACCATAGGTACATAGGTACCATAAGCATCATCCTCTCTCTAGGGTTTGGTTCCTCTAAAGGCAACCAAGATATCATCAGCCTCCAGGGGTCAAGCATAAGGCATCCACTATCATCCACTTAGATCGCATCACCCTCAACTCCCCACTGTTCCTCATATCTAGGGGTTTTAGGCTTCCAACCTCCTTGTTGGGGTCCTTCTTTCTCTCTCTAGAGCTAACTCCACATCCAGCCATACTACTAGAGGTCCTCTCTCCATGAAGGATCAAGCTCACAGGCATACCCCTACGTGGGTGATGCCTATGTTTAACTTATGTTTGCTCGAGGTTACCCTTAGTTCTTTATGCTTATCTAATAAGTTATCCATCGTAATTACTGGCCAAGGTTTCAACCTACTACCATACCACTGACGTACTCTGGGTGCATGTTATCCCCTACTTGCATAAGCCCATAGGGTTTCTATAGGTTCTTCACTAACCTCATCAATGAAGGAGCTATCCTTCACCCTAACATGCACGACCCTTTCTAGGGTTGGGTCGCCAAAGTCACTAGGTCATCTAACCTCTCATGTCTCATATGGCATCCAAGGTATGTCTATCCAAACACCTGGTCTACCATGACATCTAACTCATCATGTCATCTCTCTCTCTAACCTTTACTTAGGGTTAAGGTTAACATCATACGCAAAGTATGTGCTAGGTCTCTACTTTTAATGGGGGTCTCTACCTCCAAGACTAACTCTCTCTACTCATCCTCCTGATAAGGAGGTCTATCCTCAGGTCTCTCCTGCGGGCAATGACAACTCGTGTCATACGACCTAAGCATGTATCTATTCCTTAGTTTGCGCTTAATCTATCAAGCTTATGTCCATGACATCTTATTTACATGATTTTCATTAATTTGGTGGAGGATTCCTTAGACCTTATTAACCTTACCCATACCTCAAGAGGGTGAGGATAAGAGAGAAAACCCTAATCCTTAAGGTCCTTAATAGAATTTGAGTTGAGAAGGGATGAACAAGATGAGAGAGTCCTAAAGGTATCTTATTTCGAGTCATATCCTAAGACATCGGCCAGGCAGTCACACAATCTGGGAGTCCTCGTATTCTGACTAGCGGTGCAGAGGAAAATATTGCCATCCCCCGGACGTGATCCTTTTCTAGACACCTCAATCTTTCGGTCAATCCTCTAATAACTCCCTCGGTTCTATGGAATTTGTAAAATTTAATAATTATTAAAGATTAAGTGAGGAACCTATGCTCTAATACCAATTGTAACGACCCCGTCTCCCGGTAACCCCCACTTAAGGGAGACCAAGAGATTAGAGCCGTTATCCAATAATTTGGATCAAAGGTTTGACAAATAATCAATAATAATTATGAAATTCTACTAACTAAACTGAAACCTGGTATTAAAATAAAACTTTGCATACCTTTTAAAACTTTGGAAATCTATCTATCCAAGCTTGAGTCTACTCTATCTAATCCTCCTTGCACTTTATTTCTTATTTTCACAATGTGTCACTTTACTGTTTGTTCATTTCAGGGTTGTATGTAAAATGCAGACAAACAAAACGTCGGTCAGCATATCGAAATATACTGGTATGTGGGGACAACCAAAAATTTGCATTTATGGATAACAATCTAACTATCACAATCAAGATAATTAATAAGCCAATTTTACACTTTCCAATATTACATTCTCCGCCGCTTTTGCCCTAACCCTAGCATACCCACCTTAGGGTTTCTTTTGCCAATGACTTAAGGCCACCTTCTCAATCCCGAGCTTGGTGCCTGGGTCACCACTCATGGTGCCATCTAGTCATTCAATATCATAGGCCACCTTCTCATTCCTGAGCTTGGTGCCTGGGGTCACCACTCATGGTGCCCATTGGTCTACCCATCTGGGCCTGACCTTTGCATCATCCATCAGGGTGGCATGTAGGTGCGAGAATACATACTTCTATTATTAATGTGATAATCGTAGTGACTTTATGATTTGCAAGTATGAACATCCAAACTGATAATTTGCATTCAATGCGATTAACCATCCGGAAAATCCTCGGGAAACTAAGGTGGTTATTCATAATTAACCACATACCTGATCCAGAGAAACTTTATTGTCCAAGCAATAAGGATAAAGAACAAGCAACAAGCAATCAACAATATCCTGAAATTAATGCATGGGATCCAAGTTTTATAGTTTATCCAGAACATTCTAAAGCTAGACTTGGATTCCACCTTAGGATTTCTAGGCCACTTTAGGGTTTTATTAGGGTTTTTGCCTCCATAATACTTTTATCATATTTAATGCTCTCTTAGTTCACAAACCCTAATTTCAACATCATAAGCCCAATTAAAGTCAATTATTTCTATTTTATACCAAAACTACCATATTTATCCTTTTAAGTTATTCCAAGGTCCTTAGACTCAACTATCACCTTTAGTTTCTTTCAGATTAACAACTCATAATTCATTATAGCTAATTCACATATGAACTCTATTTATCATTAATTCTACCTTTTATCTACTAGAAAACCCTAATTACCAAATTCAGGGTATATATCCACAATTAGGAACTTTTATACTCAAAATAGCTTATAACCATGAAAACTCAGTTCTATAATTATATTTTCGGATTTAACCCAATAAAACCCATATTTTTCCCAAATTAGGGTTTCTAAACACAATCATGTGCATAAAACCCTAAAATAAGCATGAAACTACCTTTCTCAAAATTAACTCTCCCTTTTATTATTAATAGGTTAATATTTCTCAGAATTAGGGTTCCAAACCAAATTAACCCAAAAGATTCATTAAATCTGAGTTCCATATCGAATTAGGGTTTTACCATAATTTAATACATCAAAGGTGATAATTTGGGGCACTTTTTATATTGTAAGCAATATCAGGTTCCAATTATATTTTTATTGGATTCTTCACGTTTTTCTTATCAAAATTGATATATAATTTTCTTGATCACATCCAGGAATAATTAATTGTGATTTTTTTAAAATACTCATCTATCGGCCAATGGGACACCGCCACATCAGCAGAGCGGGTTGCTCTTTATTTATTCACGTGGGTTAGGCGCGCTCGAGTGGTTTATTATGCTTTTACCCTCAATCCTATTCACGGTCTCGGGGCAGGGGAGTCCTTTCTTCCTCTCTCGTCTTCCACCCTCACTCTCCAGCAGCACACGAACCAGGCGCTGCGGCCGGTCAACGTCCCTGTTGACTCCCTTGTCTAGCGTCGTGGCATCCGAGCTGACCCTACATGTACCTTCCCTTGGGCTCCGCGGAGTCATCCGGCCTGTCAGCCGCGATGAAGGTGGGTTGTGGCAGCATCGCCCCCTGAGCCAGATGAAGGTCAGGAGGAGGTGCTATGGGAAATAGATTCCCGTAGCGGCAGGGAGGAATTGAGATAGTAGACCAGACCAACACGGATTTGTAGCTTCTCTCAAAGCAATCAATGATCCCACCCATCAAGGGGCGTCATCTATATATAGGCATGGCTACCATCTATCCTTAATGGATTCTGACTCCATCGACTCCATAGGGAAATTCCCTTATTCCCAACGAAACCCTAATTTTTAGGGATGGTTTTGTCTGGATTATTACCCTGAATCCAATGGGACTACTTCCCAATCCTCATGTGGATAGGAGAAAGGGACCGAGATGAACTGGGAAAGGGGCTACTATAGCCAGCCTTCCCATTTTAACCGAAGCTAGGAGATGATCTACAGATTGTCGATCGCTAATCCAAGGGTCCCAGATTCGTTTGACACCTAAAAGGGTTGGGCCCTAGATTCCTGATCGAATTAGATTTGTGACATTTTAATGTATTTCCTTTACCATTTCCACTTTAGGAGATTTTGTAAAAAATCATAACTCTCAGACTGATTATCCAATTAATCCAAAATTTTTAGGTAAAGTCCATAATGACTTAAACCACTTTTATCCCAAGTTTAGGACTCAAACTTCAAAGGAAAAACCATTTTGCTTCATATGCAAGTCAAGTACCTATAAGGCACATATTCTGTATTAAAACACATATTTTCTCTTTCCTCTCTTCCTATTTTCTTTATTAAAATTCCTTATAACATTAGAAACCTCGTGGACATGAAAATCCATCAAAGATAACTTAGTTATACCCCTTTCCACTTATTTCCCACATTTATCATTATTTTCAATTTCTTTCTTAATGAAGAAATACTTAATTGGTCTTTTCTTTTCTTATTGCATTTCTTTTGCAACTTTGGACTCCTTGGTACCCAAGGAACCCAAGAGGCATGAAATACACCTTTGGATTATATTCTTTTTCCTTCTAGAGGTTTCTACATCTTTCTTTTCTCAAATTCTCAATTATTCATTTACTAATTGAATTTCCTTGTTATTGGGCCCAATAGCCAATAAAGCCCACAACACAATCATCAAGGCTATTGTAAACGAAATCCATTTATTCACAACAAATTACATCATTATTTGTTCAAATTTCTTTAATATGAGAAATTATATTTCTCACTAAATGAACCCAAAACTGGGGTTGTAACAGTCAAGGTCATAATGTTTGATGTGTGACGGAAGGCGTCTAAATTTTAATATCATTAGTGAGGAAATTGATAAATATATATATACATATATACATATATATATATATACATTTGTATACACGTATACAATCATTCTATGTATGAACATACATATCTAATCCTTATAACCAAGAAAAACAAGTGACAAATATAAAATGTGTTTATAATGACCTCCTAGAGAAATTACTCCTAGATACAGGATACATGAATTCATTAAAATTGTCTTACATAACATGTGCACATGAATGATTATAAACCCTAGGTTACAACAAACCTTTCATTTGTAGATGGAATCCATATGATTTTTTGATCAGATGATCCATATTGTTAATCATTATTTTAGACCCATTGTCCTCCAAGTCCTTCCTCTTTGAATATTATATATTCCAAAATATTCCAAACTAGTACATCATATGGATTAAAAAACCTCAGTTTACATGTGAGGGGAGAAAGATTAGTAGATGTTACGTGCATAAGAGATAGAGAACGAATAGAATGCAATATGTTCTTAAGTTCAAAACTAAACATCAAATCACAAGCATAAAGACGCGTTTAACAAATTATATTTTGACATAATCAGGCATCACAACAAAAAGGTGATTTACATATAGAGAGAGAGAATCAAACTCGAATACACTCAAGTGTGAAGACACTACAAACCTCAGTAGTTTTCCATCATGCAATAATTATTTTGAAAGTCCAAATTGTTGATATTCTTAAATATCTTAATAACATACTATATAATAACTTTCAACTCATACGAACACTTATAGGTCGTGCATCTAAAGGTGTCAAATTTCATGCATTTCAAATTGGTTATGTGCATTGATTTTTTTGTTCTTGGATGGGTGACTTACACTAATCCAAATGGACTCAAATTTTTTATTTATCATATATTATTATAAAATAAAGAGAAATGGTTTTGGTTTTGTAAATATTTGGTCTAGATGTGTACAGTGTAATATGTACACTCGAGCGTATTCTAGCCTATATATATATATATATATATATATATATATATATATATATATATATATGTGTGTGTATATATAGTCATACTAGTGTACACTAGAGTGTACTGGAGGCACTGTACACCTCAATATTTTTAAAGATGTAATAACTTTTTGAAAAATCTAAATCATAGATCTTTTTAAATATCTTAAGAACATACTATAAAATAAATTTTAGCTCATTTGGACACTTATAGGTCGTGCATCTAAAGGAGGAAAAAGTCATGCATTTCAAATTAGTTTTGTGCGTCGATTTTGTTGTCCATAGATGAGTGACTTAAACTCATCCAAATGAGCTCAAATTTTGCATGTGGGCTATTATTATTGTAAACATGAATATCAATGGATTAGATTTTGGAAAAACATGGTCTAGATAGGCAAACATCATTGGGGTGTACAACATGATTTGTACACTCGAGGGTATTCTAGCCTATCTCTCTCTCTCTCTCTCTCTATATATATATATATATATATATATATATATATATATATATATATATATATATATATATATATATATATATATATGTATATATATATATATATGTATATATATGTATGTATATATATATGTATGTATGTATGTATGTATATATATGTGTATCTATATATGTATGTATGTATATGTATATATATATATATATGTATGTATGTATATGTATATACATACATATATATGTATATGTATATATATATATATATGTATGTATATGTCTATACATACATATATATATATATATGTATGTATGTATGTTCGTGTGTGCATGTTTGTTTATATCATATCATATCATATTGTGTATGTTTAGGGTATTTTAACTAGGATGTTGACATTGATATAGACTTGAAAATTATCCAATTTCTTCATACAAAATCATGTGCAGCATTGTCAAATAAAAATCTTAATTCATAATTGAAACCATGTTGGAGCATTAGAGGTAGATTTTGTAAAACTATTGGGTATCTGGAATCATAAATGCATCAAAGTTTCAATATTTCTCAAAATATATAGAGTGGGTTAACGAATACATCTATCTATATGCTAATTTTTAATAGTTTATATACTACCACATAAGAAGCTCCAACTTTTAAATCAATTTTATGATATGTTTCATCTAACCGATCAGTTTAATCAACTCTTAAATTTGATGTTGTACTTACCAGTCTAATTTAATTATATTTTTTTGTCATCAAGAAAATTAGGAAGGTCAATATATATTTGCATGTCTCTATAATACTATGACTTATGAATCTAGACTTCCCTAAAAAATGTTGTTTCTAGGAACTGCACATTATGTACGTTTAAGTGTGAAGTATTTATTAGGATACCCAACCATATTCATAAAAAATAGTTTTATAAGGGAAGCTTGTCGTGGAATAAAATGTTCCACAAGTTGTTGTCTATTTTGTTATTTTTATTAAAGATGGGAGAAGTTCTATTCATTATGCTCTCCTCAGGTGGGAAAAATTGTCATAAATAAGGATTATATCATATATTTATATGGCATGGATCATCATCGTCAAAACCAAGAAAATAAAAGGATCTCGTGAAAAAGGAATAGGCAATGACCTATAAACTATGCATCTTTCCAAACCAGAAAAGAAAAGAAAAGAAAAACTATCAACTAGTTGGTAGGAGATTATGTACATGTATGCCTGAATTTAGCTATGTGCGATGTAAGGAGTATGTCTTCTATCCAAAACCATCATTCTATGTATATTTATAGGAGACACAATGGATTCTATGTAACCAAAAATATGTAGAGATTGGATTTCCCATCTACCAATCTCCCTCAACATTAAATACCAGCCTTTGCACATTAAAAACCAATAATATTCATCTCATCCAGTCTGATATTCATCTCTATGAAGATGGAAATCAAGATCCAATCTAGGTTACTTATGCCCCATACAAGGTCTATCATGCATGTGTAATCTATCTTGTATCAAGAAACATTCAAGCAAGCATCATCAATAACTTTAAATTTAATAAAAAGCACTTGAAACAAAGTTTCATGAAAGGATCCAGTCATCATCTAGGTTCTAAAAGCAATGTCCATATATCATCTTATATTTTTCACCACCCATGCTTCCCTTATCATATCACTTTGATCATTTCTTGGTTGCTTCCAGCTATCAAGTTCAACTTCATGTTGTTTAGATTGAGAGGATGTCGTTTGATCAATTTCACCCGCATAAGAAGGATAATGAATCATGGATGTCATGCTCCTTGATAGTTTGATGATAAAACTCCACACTATCCAGTGACTTGACTGCATATCCTTTCTCATAAAATTCAGAAACCTCACAGTATCCTTCCACACTACCTCATAAGAAATACTTGTGGTAGAATCTACGCACATGTTTCTCCAAATATTCTGGATGATAAACTTTAGCATAGAACCATACAGCCATGTTTTGAATCTCAAACCATCATGTTTTGATCAGCAAGATTGCAACAATTGTGCAATGGATGAGGTATCCATATTTCCTAGGACTAGGGACTTTTTGTTTCAAAGGAATTGGGCCATAACTAGCCATGAAAAGATGTTCCACTATTTCATTTCTTCGATTCAGTAAGCAGATGCACAAGGAAGAAAGGGCTATATGGCATATTGTTATGTTGTCCTCAGTTGGAGAGGATTTATGTAACATACTAAAGGTTGGATATTAAATCTATTTTGAACTATAATTCATATTTTTCTCCTAATTTGTGATTATTTGTAATGTTATCCTTCATTCTAAATCTTAGTTAGTAATTTGAATGAATTGTCATGACCTTTTAATATAGATTAGTCTTTAATAAAATTCACTTTGTTTAAAAGAATTCATAAGTGAAACATTTACAAAATAGTCCATCTATTTATCTTCATGAATCACTATGACATCATCCCATACAATTGAAACTCTTGTACTCAACTATCATATTTATACATTTCAATTCAAAAATACACATACCTTGTCAACTAATGGATTCAAAATTAATGCAAGATAATATTTTTATAAAACATATCATTTAGTGAGAGATTAATGGGAAATTTTAATATCCTATTAAGAGCTTAGAGTAAATATTTACTATTTTTAGAAATTATTATAGGAATTAAAGCAATAGATAAAATTTCATAACTTTTAGACCAAAATGCTAGGAGTTACAAAAGTTGGAAGTAATTAGAAAATATGGAAAATAAGAAATTATGTTTTAAATAATTAGTTGATCTGAAGAGGTTTTTGTCTACCCACTATAACCATCATAGTCAGAAGTTTAAGAGGAGGATGACCCCTTCCTCCCTAATCCACATTATGATCTGGAACGGTTCTCTCCATTCAATTATTCACCCACTAATGGAACCTATGTAGAACCTTAACACACATTCATTATTACTTCATCCGATTGCTATTGAAATTTAAGCAAGATGGATTTTGATGCAATGCATCTTATAGACCCAAGAGCATATGTTACATCTACATTGCAACAACCCTACTTATCTACTCATCACCCAACCCTACAAACTAGATCACTCACCTACATAAGCCCTAGAAAACTATGTAACCATGAATGCAAGGAATATAAGATATATGACACTGTCTCAAGTCTAAAAAACTACATACTCATCTACCTTGTCACCTGCCCTAACTCAGCCACACTGCAATCTTCTACAGTTTCCCGACACACCAGAAGACCCTGACTACCTACAAACTAATCACCATCGTGAAGCCTCCATAGCAGTGACAACTAGAATCCATGACTTTTCAACACTGTGATTTAAATTGCAAAAACTAGACCAAAAAAAAGATCAATGACCTACAACTCATCTTTGTCATCTCTGCCTTCTTCTTCAAAACACCACTGCCATCTGCATTGGCCCATAGGGAATTATGTATTCCTCTTTTCAGCATTCCTCGTAATCCATTACCCGACAGAGACCCAACTCCACCACCTAACAAACTTCCAAAGCAACCTTCTAAGATGTTGGCAATCATATCCTTTCCCCAATGGATCCCTTGATTAAAGGAGTGATCAACCCTAACTTCTGATCGGTCTCTATAAAGACACTAACTCCCCCACCTCTTGGGTTCTACTATTTATTGTGTAGGTATAGATTCACAAAATGAATTCACAACACTTACGTCCCTATTGATGATGACAATATGAACCTACAAACCATGTCTCACCTCCACTTGTTCAAAACCCACAAGACCAGATTGCTATTGACCCCTTCGGTATTGTAATCTCTAAGCCAACCTCTGTAACAGCTTTAAGATATCAGATCTACAGTAACAAGGAACTCAACCCTAGTAACCTTGCAACTATCCTCTACAACCTCATAGTTAGCCTACAAAGAACCTGTCAGAGGTCTCATTGACCTATTTCTACCCCTCAAGAGAGCTTTGGTTAAGGACAGTGAAGACACAATCTTTGTCAACTCATTAGTGATGATCCATCGAATCCACCACAGATTGTTTGTGTGCCTCCTTGAATCAAGGTTGGTGCATTTTTATTTTACCTTCTTTTACAACATTTCAGATATTATAACACTAAGTACATATAATAATATATAAAACAACATATTAGAAACAATGTATAGTCTCATGCATAGTATCAATATGTTCCAAATCCAATTGATTGCACTCTAGTGTCACCATATTAGAATGTATAATAGTATATTAGTGTATGAAAAGTCTAAATTTATTAGACTTGCCTCATTTATTCCTTGCATTTTATAAGTTCACTGATAAAATCAGGTTGACAATCTAAATGTGGATATCAAAATTAACTATACAATAGACTAGGTTTCTTATGGTGGAATGTATGTATGTTAGTATTGTTGGTATGTATGCCCTAAGAGCCAATCATATGATGATTGGATTGGCATACGCCATGATTGATTTGATAAATATCAATGAGATCATAAGCATGCTAAGAGTATGTATATTCTTGTTATGTCCCTAATCAGATGTCATTGTGGAAGGTTGATAGACAAAAATGACACATCAAGACTAGAGTGTGTGTTGGTTGATGATAGTGTCTCATTAGTCATGATATATGATATCAAACCAAGCACATAGATACATGTTAGAGAGTAGTATATAAGACAGATCGACCATGAGAGTGACACATGAAACCATGACATGGTAGTCAGAATCATCTCTCATAGTGATGGTGGTAATTGTGATTCTTAGACTTAAAATCACTACACTCGTTGTGTGGCAACACATCCCATTATCACACAGATAACGAGGTGTTACGCGAAAACGTGCGGAAATCACCATAACCACAGTTAATCAAAAACATGGGTTAATTAAAACTGATTGCGGAAAACTGATAAACTGAGAAACATATTACATTCCAGTCCATATCCTGCAAGAAAACATGTTAGATATATATCCATACAAGCCTGCATACATGTCCACAGCTTAGAGCAACAGCTGTCCTGTCATAACCATGAGTTCACCACTTGTTCATACATATAAAGGCCCATATCTGGTTAACAGCAGGATATACAAACGACATCGGTCGTGCATCGTGAAACAACATCAAAACACCGCCAAGGACCTGAGAGTATAGGGATGACTCTAGACTCTACACCAAAACATCAAAACAGCAACATCTCCAAAGCTTGCCTTCTACAGATCTTCTCGCTGCTCGGCCGCAACTCCGCGACCACCACCACGACAAGCTCGACCACCTAAAAAGGGTGAAAACCAGCAGAGTGAGACAATTGAATATTGTCCCAGCGGGAGGCATAACTCCGCGCCAAAACTACAAAACCTCAAGATCATATATAAGCAGGTTACTGATAAAGGATATAACAGAAGCAGTTTATGAAATGCAAAGCCACCCATACCATTAGACTTACCAGCTGTAACAACATATTTCCTAATTGGAACATGATTGACAAGATAAACTATATATGAAACTCACCACATAGGAGTAATGCACAGTAACTGCAAGATAAATAAAGTTAACTACACAGACAAGGCCTCAACCAATGTTTCGTGTTTGTCTTATCAATACATACTAAACGGTTGTATTACATTTTATTATGCCCTGAGGAAATGAACCGTACCGTTCAAATCCAACCTTCGGCTGCGAAGCCCATAGCCGGTGCCATACAAGGTCAATGGAAGAGCCAGAATCCAAGACCTTCTCCGCCTCATGGTCAGTACATGAGTAAACATAAGCAGGACTGCAGTCTCATGCTGAAGTGGTCATAAGCCACAGGGTCAGCTCCTCAGGCTACCCTCTACCTAGCCCGCCTCGGTACAGGTCACGACGCTAGAAATTGAGCCACGTGTCTAAACACCGTGCTCGGAGCCATGAACGCATTCATGCTCAACATATCACATATCTGGAGCCATGGGCTATGTTCACCATTCTCATCACATATCTGAGTCTGCAACCGTAGCTGCACTCATTTCACCTCTCTATTTTAGGCTAGGAGAAACCTCGCATATTCAAAAATATGCGCTCCGGGTTAACCCGCAGGAGAACCTATTTCATCATCACCCTATCCTGACTGGTGATGAATCTATGGCCAGGGCAAGCTACATTATAAATTACACTGTGATTACTTAGTATCTTTTAGATGGATTGCAAGATTCAACCAAGTTATATAACATGCAAGATATAATAGAAAGGTAAACATCATAACTCAACATTATGCATTTCCTACAATTTACATCACACTGATCCATCACAAGGATCTCACATCACATGTTATCACTTGGCCTCTTGCCAACCATCCAGATCCATCTCAAGGATCATCACACAACCATGGGATCTCAATCCCTCATCACATAGTACCATAGCCTCTCAAGGCTTTCATCATCATCATGGAACATCATACACCTGTCATCACAGTGTTCATTTACCCAATTCTCATAGCCTTTCATTGGGCTAAGCATTACCTGCATGGTTAGCATAATTCAATAACCAGATGAGTAATCAAGGAACTACAACTACTACCATAGTGTGACAATTAGGGTTAAGTGCATTATCAGCACAACATGACAACAATAACCATATCCGTGCCCCATCTTAATGTTACACATGTAAGCATATTATCAAGTAACCCTAATGCATGCTCAAGATCATATTTAGCATTTAAGAGAACACAAATATCATCATCAAGAAATAAGCTACCATAAAAGCATAGTCGACATGCCACCCTTCCATGATAGGCCTTTCCCTCACAAGAGACACTATGAACCCTCACTAAAAGAACCTACTCGGGTAGAGTTCACCCTCACCCAAACCAGGGCGTGCTGCTCTAGCAAGCGGGCAGAGCACAACCCTGAAACGTGAGCAAGTGTGCACCCCTGTTGGGCGTGCAGCTCCAAGGCGCGCAAGGTCATCTCAGACAAGCCACTCATGCGTGCAAGCTATCGGGCGAGCACTCATGTGTCGGGCGAGCAGGATAAAGCCGCGTGAGCAAAGCCTGTCGGGCGAGCCAAGGCATCGGGCGAGCAAAGGAGTGTTGAGCGAGCAGGGTTAGCAAACGTGCAAAGCAATGTGTCGGGTACTGAGCCGTGCAAGGCTTCACTATCGGGCGAGCAGAGTACTACGGGAGTGCAAGGGAAAGCTGGGCGAGCTACTCAAGCGTGTAGGTATGTATCGGGCGACATGGTTACCGGGTGAGCAAGCTGGGTGTCGGGCGACACAGGGGCATGCAGGGTATGTAGCTGAGCAACCAAAAGCAGGGTGAGCAGGGCTACTGGGTGAGCAAAGCCTGTTGGGCAGAGCTGGCTTAGGGCGAGCAGGGTCAGGTTGCTCACCCGCCCAAGGTACAAAAAGAGAAAACTTACTCACTTAAGCCGTGCAAGGCAACAAAGCTATGGGGGCTGTCGGGCAGCACCTCCATGAGCACCAAACTCTCAAGATACAACTACTCAAGGTCATCTAAACGAGCTCACCATCTTGCCCAAGGTGAGATGAGTGTGTTGCTCGAGCCACTAGGTCACAAACTCACCTCAATCGGTTAAGAAGGAGGGGTGTTTCTCATGACACTAGGACCCAATGCTCACTCATCTAGACCAAGGGGAGAAAGGAGTGTTTCTCCCTAACCCTAGATCTCAAGGATCGGCCAACATGCAAGATAGCTAAAGAACAACTCCAAACGTGCAAGGTCAAGATTAAAGCAACATATATGAAAAGAGATTAAAGTAGTCAGGGTTTAGAGTCATGCAACCCGCCTTAAGCTCCAAAGAAGAAGAAGCACTTTGAGCTCCAAGGGTTTTCGGCCACCAAGGCTCCTCCAAGAGGGTGTATCGGCCACCACCTTCCTTCTCCAAGGGTGTGTCGACCTCCAAGCTCCTTCTTCAAGGGTGTTTCGGCCACCAAGCAAGGGGAAGATGGGGTGTGTCGGGCACAAGAAGGAGAGGAACTAAAGGGGCCTCAAGCTAAGGAAGGGACCACCTATATAGAAGGGATGGGAGGAGAAACCAAGGTTGTTCCAAGCTAGGTGTCATCCACCCATGGGACACTTGTCCACAAACTCAAGCCACCACTCTTGCAAGCCATAAGACACTTGTCCAAGATGTGCACCATGTGTTCTCCAAACATGACCAAGGTTGGACCAAGCACCATGGGCGACACAAGCTCCACACTCGGTCGACACAAGCTCTACTTGGCCGACATAAGGCCCAAGCAAGCCCAAACAAGGGACTCCAAGGCCCAAACAAGATCAACAAAGGTCCAAAGAACTCAAACAACAAGCCCAAGCCTTCCAATCAACCCTAGAGGAAGCAAAGAGAGAGAAGAACACCTCTCAAGGTGACAAACTTTCTCCCAAAACCCTAGACTTGGGATAATTGCAAGTAGCACCCTCAACCCTCAACAAAGCACAACCAAACCCTAATCACCACTCAAAGGTGATTAGCAAGCATCAAACCATCAAGGTTAAGCAAAGCAAACAGGGTAAGCCCTAAACGCAGGTCAGGGTCCTTACAATCTAACCCCTTTTAAGGGATTCCGTCCCCTAAATCCGAAGAGAAAAGCGAGGGATACTTCCTCCTCATCTCTTCCTCAAGCTCCCACGTGGCTTCCTCAATGCCACGACGCTGCCAAAGGACCTTCACAAGAACTAGGTCCTTCCTCTTCAGATTCTTGATCCTTTTTTTTTGTCAAGAACCGCCACAGGACCTTCCTCGTAGGTCACATCTGTATCAAGCTCAACCTCAACTGGCTGTATCACTGTACCTGAATCTGGATGACTTTTCTTCAGCATACTGATATGAAACACTAGATGCAACCTGTGCAACTCGGGAAGCAACTCTATCTCGTAGGCTACCTTTCCAACACGTACTATAAATGGGTAAGGCCCCATATATATGGGTGCCAACTTACCCTTCCGTCCAAACCTCAGCACACCTTTCCACGGCGAGACTTTAAGATACACTTTGTCTCCTACCTGGAACTCCAACGGTCGTCCGCGATTGTCTGCATAAGACTTCTTCCTGTCTTGTGCCACTTTCAACTATTGTTGTATCACCTTGATCTTATCTGTCATTTGCTACACTAACTCAGGACCCAAAAGTTGATACTCACCTGATTCATACCAACACAAAGGAGATCTGCACTTCCTTCCATACAGAGCCTCATAAGGAGCCATGTCGATGCTTCACTTATAACCGTTGTTGTAGGCAAACTCTATCAAACTCAGATGTACATCCCAACTACCTAGGAACTACAAAACACAAGCTCGAAGGAGATCCTCCACAATCTGAATAGTCCTTTCAGACTGTCCATCTGTCTGTGGGTGAAAGGCTGTACTGAACCTCAACTGCGTTCCCAACGCTCTGTGCAATTGCTCCCAAAAATGACTGGTAAACTGAGGACCTCTGTCAGAAACTATTGTTGCTGGCACACCATGCAAACGAACTATCTCATCCACATACACTCGAGCGAGCTTTTCTGCTGTATATGTCATCTTCACAGGCAGGAAATGGGCATACTTCGTCAATCTGTCCACTATCACCCAAATGGAATCATGATTCCTAGTCGTCTTGGGCAAACCAACTACGAAATCCATAGTTATATGATCCCATTTCCACTGCGGTATCGACAAAGGTTGTAACGTACCTGCCGGCTTCTGATGCTCAGCCTTCACTTGCTGACAAACCACACATCTTGCCACGAACTCAACCACATCTTTCTTCAAACTGGGCCACCAATACAAGTCCTTCAGACTATGATACATCTTGGTGACACCTGGATGCATCACATACATCGACGTGTGTGCTTCCTCAAGCACCAAATTCCTCAGATCATCAACATCTGGAACCACCATCCTGTCACGATAGCATACTAGCCCATCCTCAGACTCATGAAACCCATCACGCTTGTCGCTGCCGAACTCTGATCTAATCAACTGTACCGCCTCATCTGTCTGCTGTGCATCCTTGATCTGCTGCCTCAACGTAGGCTTGACTTGCATCTGTGCGAAAAGACCAGATAACAGAGAAACTTCCATCTGCACATTCATCTGTCGTAGAGAAACAAACATATCTCGCCTATGGCAAACCAGGGAACTCAAATGTGCCTTCTTTGAAGAAAAGAAGACTTTCTGCTAAGCGCATCAGCTACCATGTTCACCTTACCAGGATGATACTCAATAGTGCAGTCATAGTCGTTGATCAACTCCATCCATCGCCGTTGTCGCATGTTCAACTCGTGTTGCGTAAAGATATACTTTAGGTTCTTATGATCCGTAAAGATCTGACACACTTCCCCATACAGATAGTGTCTCCAAATCTTTAACGCATGAACTACTGCTGCCAGCTCCAAGTCATGAGTCGGATAGTTCTCCTCATGCTTCTTGAGCTGTCGCGAGGCAAAAGAAACCACATGATCTTCCTGCATCAACACGCAACCTAAACCTTTCTTGGAAGCATCACAGAAAACAACATAGCCTTTCCCAGGCTCTGGTAGGATCAACACTGGAGCACTAGTTAGCTTCTCCTTCAGACTCTAGAAAGCTTGCTGACATCGATCATCCCACACAAAAGGTACATCCTTCCTGGTCAACTTCGTCATCGGTAACGCGATCACACTGAAGTCCTTGATAAACCTCCGGTAGTATCCTGCTAGACCAAGGAAACTGTGAACTTCTGTCGGCGTCTTCGGCTGTTCCCAATCTGCAACAGATTCCACCTTCTTCAGATCTACCTTGACTCCTTCAGCGGATATCACATGGCCCAAGAAGGTCACTTCATCTAGCCAGAACTCACACTTACTGAACTTGGCATACACTGATGTTGACGAAGAAGAGTCAACGCTCGACGAAGATGCTGATCATGCTCTAGTCTGTCCCGACTATAGATCAAGATGTCATCTATAAAGACTACAACAAACTGATCTAAGAACGGACGGAACACTCTGTTCATCAGGTCCATGAAGGTTGCAGGTGCATTGGTTAACCCAAACGACATAACCACAAACTCATAATGACCATACCTTGTCCTGAAAGTTGACTTCGGTATGTCATCCGCCTTTATCCTCAGCTGATGATATCCGGACCGCAGATCGATCTTCGAGAACACTGTAGCACCACGCAACTGATTGAACAGATCATCTATCCTTGGCAACGGGTATTTGTTCTTGATCGTGACCTTGTTCAACTGTCGGTAGTATATACACAACCACATCGAATTGTCCTTCTTCTTGACAAACAACACTGGAGCACCCCACGGTGACGTACTCGGTTGGATAAAACCTTTATCTAGCAACTCTTGTAACTGCTTCTTCAACTCTGCCATCTCAGTCGGAGCCATCCTGTACGGTGTCTGTGCAACTGGCTGCGTTCCTGGAACCAGATTGATCTCGAAATCAATCTCTCGGGGTGGGGGAACACCAGGAAACTCCTCAGGGAACACGTCTGCAAACTCACGAACAATTGACACCTCCTCAAGGCTAGGACCTTTCGCCTTGGCATCTATTATGGTATCCACTACATGAGCTAGGAATGCCTCACATCCTTGTCGTAACAACTTATCTACCACCAAAGCTGATACCAGACATGTTGGAAGAATCTTCCTATCTCCCTGGAAGATCCACTTCTCTCCAGCAACATCAAACACTGCCTGCTTGGAACCACAGTCCAAGACAACCTTATACCTCTCTAAGGTATCCATCCCAAGGACAACATCGAACCCATGCATAGCAAGTGGTATGAGATCCACTTGAATGTGGTGTCCCGAGAAAGACAAGACACAAGATGGACACTCTTCTCAAAGCAAAGAGGAACCATCAAGAGGGGTTTCTAACAACAAGCTATCCTTCTTACAGCTAACAGGTAAACGACAGTTCTCAAGCATACTATAGGCGATAAAAGAGTGCGTAGAACCCGGGTCAACCAGAATAGATATAAAGCAAGAATAAGACATATTAGAATGAAATAACTCCATCTGACCTGTCACTACTCGCGGGTTGACTACCGCCTCCAGCTGATTCATAGCATAGAATCGAGCCGTTGCTTGCTGTCCATGACCTCTGCTTCCCTGAGCAGACGATCCAGCCTGAGATGCTTGACCGCGTCCCCGTCCTCTTCCACCACTGGGATGTGGTCTCTTCTTAGAATAGACTCTCTCTTCTCCCTTACAGATCGTTCGATCCTCCGAACAGATTCCACAAACGTTGCAAACCGTTCTCGGTTCTCCAACGCAGAAACTGGTGTCGTCAGCTCGGCACTCAGACCCTTCTCGAAACGGCTGATCCGTTCCTCGTCTGTCGTCACCATGTGAGGAAAAAACCTCAACAGATCCATAAACTTGGCTTCATACTCAGTGATGCTCATCGTTCCTTGTCGCAAACTCTCGAACTGACGGATCTTATCATCCAGATACGTCTTGGGAAAGTATCTGGTGACGAACTCGCGTCGAAACACTTCCCAACAGATCACCTCACCAGGCCGCTTCTCTTCCTCGATGGTCCACCAGTGACCAGCACTACCTTTCAGAAGGTAGACAGCATGCTTTACCTTATCTGCTTCAGGGATGTCAAGGATCCGGAAAGCCTTCTCGAGACTTGTCAGCCACAGATCTGCATCCGCTGGATCAGCCGTTCCAGCATAATCCGAAGCTCCAACTCGGCGAAGCCGCTCAAAGGTCTTCCCAATACCCAATGCTTCTCCATGGGGAACCTATGCTCGCGGAGGAGGCACTGGTAATCGCTCAACCATGAGATTCATCATAGCCATTAACTGCCCCATAAGCTGTTGTTAGGCAGGATGTTCAAGAATGGCTGGGTCAGGTTGGGGGACCTCAGGCACCCGATCTTCATGCACCTGTCCTACTGCTCCATCAACAAATGCAGCATCGCTGTGCTCAGAAGCGAGTTCTTCATGGTTTCCAGACATCTTGGCTTTTCTTCTGCTGAGGGCAGAAGATTTCTATGAGAAAATCTGGAAAACACATAAAAACAAACACAACCTAGTCCTAGATCCCTGTAGACTCAGCGAACCTAAAGCTCTGATACCAAACTTGTGGCAACACATCCCATTATCAAACCGATAACGAGGTGTTACGCGAAAACGTGTGGAAATCACCATAACCACAGTTAATCAAAAACATGGGTTAATTAAAACCGATTGCGGAAAACTGATAAACTGAGAAACATATTACATTCCAGTCCATATCCTGCAAGAAAACATGTTACATATATATCCATACAAGCTTGGATACATGTCCACAGCTTAGAGCAACAGCTGTCCTGCTATAACCATGAGTTCACCACCTGTTCATACATATAAAGGCCCATATCTGGTTAACAGCAGGATATACAAACGACATCGGTCGTGCATCGTGAAACAACATCAAAACACCGCCAAGGACCTGAGAGTACAGGGATGACTCTAGACTCTACACCAAAACATCAAAATAGTAACATCTCCAAAGCTTGCCTTCTACAGATCTTCTCGCTGCTCGGCCGCAACTCCGCGACCACCACCACGACAAGCTCGACCACCTAAAAAGGGTGAAAACTAGCGGAGTGAGACAATTGAATATTGTCCCAGCGGGAGGCATAACTCCGCGCCAAAACTACAAAACCTCAAGATCATATATAAGCAGGTTACTGATAAAGGATATAACAGAAGCAGTTTATGAAATGCAAAGCCACCCATACCATTAGACTTACCAGTTGTAACAACATATTTCCTAATTGGAACATGATTGACAAGATAAACTTTATATGAAACTCACCACATAGGAGTAATGCACAGTAACTGCAAGATAAATAAAGTTAACTACACAGACAAGCCCTCAACCAATGTTTCGTGTTTGTCTTATCAATACATACTAAATGGTTGTATTACATTTTATTATGCCCTGAGGAAATGAACCGTACCGTTCAAATCCAACCTTCGGCTGCGAAGTCCATAGCCGGTGCCATACAAGGTCAATGGAAGAGCCGGAATCCAAGACCTTCTCCGCCTCATGGTCAGTACATGAGTAAACATAAGCAGGACCGCAGTCTCATGCTAAAGTGGTCATAAGCCACAGGGTCAGCTCCTCAGGCTACCCTCTGCCTAGCCCGCCTCGGTACAGGTCACTATGCTAGTAACTGAGCCACGTGTCTAAACACTGTGCTCGGAGCCATGAACGCATTCATGCTCAACATATCACATATCTGGAGCCATGGGCTATGTTCACCATGCTCATCACATATCCGAGTCTGCAACCGCAGCTGCACTCATTTCACCTCTCTATTTTAGGCTAGGAGAAACCTCACATATTCAAAAATATGCGCTCCGGGTTAACCCGCAGGAGAACCCGTTTCATCATCACCCTATCCTGACTGGTGATGAATCTATGGCCAGGGCAAGCTACATTATAAATTACACTGTGATTACTTAGTATCTTTTAGATGGATTGCAAGATTCAACCAAGTTATATAACATGCAAGATATAATAGAAAGGTAAAATCATAACTCAACATTATGCATTTCCTACAATTTACATCACACTGATCCATCACAAGGATCTCACATCACATGTTATCACTTGGCCTCTTGCCAACCATCCAGATCCATCTCAAGGATCATCACACAACCATGGGATCTCAATCCCTCATCACATAGTACCATAGCCTCTCAAGGCTTTCATCATCATCATGGAACATCATACACCTGTCATCACAGTGTTCATTTACCCAATTCTCATAGCCTTTCATTGGGCTAAGCATTACCTGCATGGTTAGCATAATTCAATAACCAGATGAGTAATCAAGGAACTACAACTACTACCATAGTGTGACAATTAGGGTTAAGTGCATTATCAGCACAACATGACAACAATAACCATATCCGTGCCCCATCTTAATGTTACACATGTAAGCATATTATCAAGTAACCCTAATGCATGCTCAAGATCATATTTAGCATTTAAGAGAACACAAATATCATCATCAAGAAATAAGCTACCATAAAAGCATAGTCGACATGCCACCCTTCCATGATAGGCCTTGCCCTCACAAGAGACACTATGAACCCTCACTAAAAGAACCTACTCGGGTAGAGTTCACCCTCACCCAAACCAGGGTGTGCAGCTCTAGCAAGCGGGCAGAGCACAACCCTGAAACGTGAGCAAGCGTGCACCCCTGTCGGGCGTGCAACTCCAAGGCGCGCAAGGTCATCTCGGACAAGCCACTCAGGCGTGCAAGCTATCGGGCGAGCACTCATGTGTCGGGCGAGCAGGAAAAAGCCACGTGAGCAAAGCCTGTCGGGCGAGCAAAGGAGTGTTGAGCGAGCAGGGTTAGCAAACGTGCAAAGCAATGTGTCAGGTACTGAGCCGTGCAAGGCTTCACTATCAGGCGAGCAGAGTACTACGAGCGTGCAAGGGAAAGTTGGGCGAGCTACTCAAGCGTGTAGGTATGTATCGGGCGACATGGTTACCGAGTGAGCAAGCTGGGTGTCGGGCGAGCCAAAGATGCCGGGCGACACAGGGGCGTGCAGGGTATGTAGCTGAGCAACCAAAAGCAGGGCGAGTAGGGCTACTGGGTGAGCAAAGCCTGTCGGGCAGAGCTGGCTTAGGGCGAGTAGGGTTAGGTTACTCACCCGCCCAAGGTACAAAAAGAGAAAACTTGCTCACTCAAGCCGTGCAAGGCAACAAAGCTATGGGGGATGTCGGGCAGCACCTCCATGAGCACCAAACTCTCAAGATACAACTACTCAAGGTCATCTAAACGAGCTCACCATCTTGCCCAAGGTGAGATGAGGGTGTTGCTCGAGCCACTAGGTCACAAACTCACCTCAATCGGTTAAGAAGGAGGGGTGTTGCTCATGACACTAGGACCCAATGCTCACTCATCTAGACTAAGGGGAGAAAGGAGTGTTGCTCCCTAACCCTAGATCTCAAGGATCGGCCAACATGCAAGATAGCTAAAGAACAACTCCAAACGTGCAAGGTCAAGATTAAAGCAACATATATAAAAAGAGAGTAAAGTAGTCAGGGTTTAGAGTCATGCAACCCTCCTTAAGCTCCAAAGAAGAAGAAGCACTTTGAGCTCCAAGGGTTGTCGGCCACCAAGGCTCCTCCAAGAGGGTGTATCGGCCACCACCTTCCTTCTCCAAGGGTGTGTCGACCTCCAAGCTCCTTCTTCAAGGGTGTGTCGGCCACCAAGAAAGGGGAAGATGGGGTGTGTCGGGCACAAGAATGAGAGGAACTAAAGGGGCCTCAAGCTAAGGAAGGGACCACCTATATAGAAGGGATGGGAGGAGAAACCAAGGTTGTTCCAAGCTAGGTGTCATCCACCCATGGGACACTTGTCCACAAACTCAAGCCACCACTCTTGCAAGCCATAAGACACTTGTCCAAGATGTGCACCATGTGTTCTCCAAACATGACCAAGGTTGGACCAAGCACCATGGGCGACACAAGCTCCACACTAGGCTGACACAAGCTCTACTTGGCCGACACAAGGCCCAAGCAAGCCCAAACAAGGGACTCCAAGGCCCAAACAAGCTCAACAAAGGTCCAAAGAACTCAAACAACAATCCCAAGCCTTCCACTCAACCCTAGAGGAAGCAAAGAGAGAGAATAACACCTCTCAAGGTGACAAACTTGCTCCCAAAACCCTAGACTTGGGATAATTGCAAGTAGCACCCTCAACCCTCAACAAAGCACAACCAAACCCTAATCACCACTCAAAGGTGATTAGCAAGCATCAAACCATCAAGGTTAAGCAAAGCAAACAGGGTAAGCCCTAAACGCAGGTCAGGGTCCTTACACGTTGAATGTGATTGGGTACACTTTGACATCATCAAATGCAGTCCTGAAACATGGGTTGTCATAACAGTGATCATTGGGTGTCTTTGACGTATGACACAGACTGTGAGTGATAGATATGGGATATGTCCCTCCTAAGGGAGTATGATGTCCAGGACACTTGATAAGCGAGACTGAGTAAGGCATGCGTGTTCACATGTGAATCAATATATGATATTGATGTCACACATATCTCAGACAGTCTGCTCTAGTTCAAGAAACATGAATGAACGTTGAAAGGATGACAACTCCATGCCTTGAGTTCAGTCAGGATATCAGAGACAAAGGAATTATACATTCACTGGAACACCAATCATAGATTGTAGGATTGAAAGTTGTTCTCCAACTTTCCTTTTCACTTAGGTAGCACTAATGTGCAACTAGGCACCACTCTTTGCTTGTGATGTCATAAGCTAGTTATGGACATTCACTGCCAATGTGAAATGGGACCTATAGGGTCACACACAAAGGATTAACCTGGAAGAGGAGTTTATCCATGAATGATGTTTGGATTCATTGCTAAAGTGTTTAGGTACTCAATCAAACATTTAATCAATAGACTTGACTCAGAATCATCAAGTTCAAGTGTTGAACCAACTGATTAGAGTGTCATATTGATTGAGACTGAAATGACGATGTTCTGCACAATCACGACCACTAACCGACTGGTTCATTGGGTGAACCGATTGGATCATGGCCAGTGAGATGACTGGTTCACTCTGGTGAACCGATCAGTTCATTTATCCAAACGAGTAGTGTTGGATTTTCTTGGTTTGTGAGAAAAGTTTTTTTTTGTTTCACTTGTTCAATTCGATTGGGACAAGAAGTAATATTTGTGTTAATTAGAAACAAATAAGGAAATCCAATTGGAGGCAAGTCTGGGAAGTGAAACGACCAGTTCACTAAGGGAACCGACTGGATCACACTCCCAACCGACTGATTCACAAGTGAACCAATCAGCACACCTTGCCAAACAGCCATTTCATTTATGAAACGACCGGTTTGCCTGCCGCAATGCAAATTGTTCATGAAAATTATAGACACTTCTACTCCCGCATAGACTGGGAACCCTGACCCTACCCTCTACTATAAATAGAGGGGTACAGGGGGCTTCTCAAGAGACACAACGCAGAACATCAATAGCTCTGCAAGGTTGTTGTCCTCTCTGGTTGTGGTAACCGAGAGATCCCAAGCAAGTTTTACCCGTCCAGGGAGGAACAACGAGGGAAAGACAATTGTAGAAAAGCAATTGATTGTGGGAGAGTGTGT
The DNA here is from genome assembly GCA_963693085.1 of Alisma plantago-aquatica. Classification (NCBI taxonomy): domain Eukaryota; kingdom Viridiplantae; phylum Streptophyta; class Magnoliopsida; order Alismatales; family Alismataceae; genus Alisma; species Alisma plantago-aquatica. The sequence continues at coordinate 70,356,461 of OY856410.1, read as the reverse complement.
TGGTGACTAGGATGCTAACAGAAGGGGACAACTCCTTCTAGTCTATCCTTCAGGATGACTAGAGTTCCTAGTAGTCTGTGTGGACTATCTATAGAGGTGGGAGACTTATGCCGCTTAGGAGGATGACAGTCAATCGCAGTTCGGGTCAAGACTAAGAGTTGCACAGACACCATCGAAGATAGGTGGTTGAATACCATACTAGCTGCAAGGTATTGTCATTGAGCAAGCCTCAGGACCAAGTATATCTCTCTAAAACCATCCTTCCCATTACATAGATGTTGATGTGATCTGCTGGTTATGGGTTTATGGTCAAGTAAAAAAAATCTCCCGTTGCCTACTCTGACTAAACAAAACCCAACAAGTATACATATACTAATTCACATGTATGTAAATATATTTTTAGTACGTTGAACCTAAGGATAACTAATACGTTGAAAACTAATAACATTTTATACAATAATGGGTATGTCTTAAGATCAAAACCTTATCATGATTATAAGTTTATTTGATTATTAAAACTGCTACTTAGATCATATTAATATATATAGTAGTCATATATAGAAAATTTGTAATCTCACTAATTATTAAGAGTTGTACTAGCCTTGATGTGAATCTAAACTCTAAATCTTCTAGTAATGGTATACTAGTAAATGGAGATCATTAATCATGGTGACCAAATAGAATTATATTATATATAAGAGATAATTACATTCTAGCATGTAATCTAGTGAAAATGTTATTTAATAATTGAGTATGTAGCATTAATTATCATAACCTAGTTGGAAATATAGAAACGATGTTGATGGGGAAATTATTGAATAGTAACTTTAGATGGAAATATATAATCCTAAATGATCAAACTGGACATACTTGATTTCAATCCTAGCGACTAAATAGAATTATATAATATATAAGAGAGAATAACATTCTAGGATCTAATCTCGATAAAATATGATTTAAGAGTTGAGTATGTAACATTAGTTATACATAACCTAGTTGGAAATCTAGAAAAAATGTTGATAAGGGAAATATGGAATATTAACCCTAGATGGAAGTATCTAATTCTAAATAATCAAATTGAACAAACTTGATTTCAATCCAATTAGTAACAAAATTGGTCTACTGTATAGCTCTTTTCTTTGTCAACTCTAGAAACTCGAATTATGTCTTGTGCAAACTTAGAACCATAGTGCATTATTATTGTGCTAACTTTTTTGGTGACTAAGAGAACCCACCCCATGCAAGACTGACATGGTAAACTCTTGAGGCATGAGAGAGTGTGGTCATGCACCCCCTCTCATGCTAAATCAGCATGGATTTCTATTTGCAGAGTGCCTTTGGTGTGATTCAAACCCATGTGCTTCATTGAGACTTACCGAGCTCTTACCATCTAGGCTACCCAGGATGGACAACTATTGTGGTATTTTATCTCTCTTGAACTGCATTTATAGGATCTTATCAAATTGTGAACCCAATTAATTTATTAGCCTTGTCTTTCCTATTTGAAGGTCACCACAAATATTTTCAATCTTGAATATTGTTGAATGTAGAATAAATTAAGATTTCATATTGGAACAAAATTTGAATATTTCTAGAACTACAGCCCCTTTGTTTGGAGAGTCATATCCCCCAATCTTGCATAGTTGATAATGGACATATAGGTCATGAACTATTAGTTAACCCTGTAGCAAAAATTGTCATTCTCTCACTAAGGGGAGGATAGTAGGCACCTAGCCTTGGAGAAGATAAAATATTAGATAGAATGTGCCAATGGATAAACCACTACATTTTGAATGTGTTTATGTGTTGATATTTGGAATTATTGACACTCTTGAGTGGGTCTTCTTTTATCAACAATCTTGCAAAATTTTTATTTTGCATACTCTTGTGAATTTCTATATTGCAAACATACAACCTTTTCTTTTGATAGAAATGTGGACATTATATTGATGAAAGCCATACGACATCTACATAGAAAAAAGATCTGAACAAACTCATGATCCAAGTGGAGAGAACAACTTGAACAGATTGAATTGGATACAAATATGACTCTTCAGCTCGGATTCCTCCCTTTTGTGCTTGTAAAAGCAGCTTTCAACCGGAAACAAACCACAATTATGGGTAACATCTGTATACATGGAACTCTACCACCAAGTTCAAAGCAAGTAAAATCATTTTCAAAGAAGAATCCATTCGACCTCCATACCCTGCTACAAGGAAGGCAAACAAGGAAACAACCACTAACCAAAAAAGGGGGAAAACCCTTTCCCACACCGAAGCAACTAGGGAACCCCAGGGACTCTGGTCTCCTCCTCACAGAGAGGACCTCCAAAAAGGAAGGATTGATGACCCATAAACAAAGGGAGAAACAAGTGATGATGACCAGCGATGACAATGGTAGTAGCCTGCCCAAACAAAGACAACGACAAGAAAACAAGACACGAATGAAAACTACATAGATGAAACAAAATCATACCAGAAGAAACAAGGAAAAGGAAACTTGATTCTAACAAAGTTGTCCACTTGTGAGAGACTACAAAATGGATCTGTCTCAAGGGACAAGTCATAGATGAATTATCCACCATTGCCCTGGAGTTACCTTCTCTGACTGATGTGGCACTCAGGACCTAGGCTCAAAACATACTGTCAAAAGGGAGGAGAGGCCTGATTTGAACGGATCCCTACCAGCTAAAGACACCTCCACAGGGAAGCAAGTGAGTTGAGGCCCATGGGGAGCGGGAAGGCACCTCGAAGCTGCCTGGCCCCCTCCCCTGAGATGGGTGAGCTTTCGTGCCCTAGCCGCCTTGGGGAGTCGCTAGAGCGGAGAACCTACGAGAAGGGGTCTTCTTGCCAACATACAACTTTGAAATCCTTAACTTGCTGACCTTAGTCCACTGAAGAGTCATTACCCAGTTTGTAAATGCATTCAACCTTCTCTTGTCTTATTTCTTTTATATAGATCGATAAATAAAGATTTCATACCAAATTTTCTGACCCAAAGCTTTCTTTTGGTCTCTATGTAGATATAGGGAAATTTATGGACAGATGATACAGAGAAGACATACAGGACATATCCTCTATGGATTGAAGAGTAGATAGGAACTTTGTTTTTTATTTTAGTCCTTATATATAGGCTCTCGTGAACTCTTTGTAAAGTATGAATATTAAAAGATTTATTTACCTACTCTTACAAAATTTTCTAAAAAATTGATTGCAAAGATCTGGTCTTTACACTTCATTCAACAATTTCCAAGTTATCACATTGGTACTTATGGGTACCTCTTTCATCCATATCCACCTATAGAAGTCTAGGGAGGGTGTACATTGTCAATCAATAACTTCTTAAAAGAGAGAAGAGAAGTGACCATCATGAGTATTTGTCCATAGGGGGTATCGTCATTAATGTCAACGTCACACAAAGATTCCTTTATCATGTTCAGATCATCAGCATGCAAGAGATTAATCAGTAGCTCACAATGCAACCCTCAACCATGTTTGACACCTTTTTTACTCTAAAATGATTGTTTATCTCTTGAGGTCTCTTGGGAAAATAATGAAGGGGACTTCTGCACCAATTCACCTTTCAAAAATATTGCTTGTACCTATCATCCATTAAATGTACCTTGTAATTTTAGGAAAAGTCCTCCACACTAAATGCCAAAGAGAGGATGGGGCGTATTCAGGCTTAAGAAAGTGATGGTGTAGATCATTTGTGATCATTATTACCCTACCATACTTTTCCCTACATAAACAAGCCCAGATGGATGAGCCAGTGTATGCCTCCCAATAGCATTTGAGGAGATACCTTGTTGGTATTCATCAAATTCGGTATATTAAGACCTCTTGTCTACAGGTTGTGTGCAATATGGCACCATGCAACACATGCTTTTTGCTTCCATTTCCCCTGCTAAAGGAATATTGTAAAGATGTTTTTAAGATTTCAAAATGACAAGTGGGGGTTCATCTGTAAGAAGATAAAGAATAATGGAGAAAAATGTATGCCTTAAAATGACCGTAAAAAAAAGATAACAATCGCGTTTTCCAATAATCGTTGTCTATGGATTGCATTGGAAACAATTACCATGTGTTACCTTCATGGTCATAGACTGCCATGTCCTACAAAAGAGGGGTTGAGTAAACCTTTATTCTGCAAGTGAGTATGTGGTGTAGTGTGCGTTGTTAACACGGTCATGCATCATGCCTTCTCGATGAAGGTTATAGAATCATCTATTCCTTGATTATGTCTTCTACCTAAATAATCCCATAGAATGTGGAGCAAAACACTTCAATCATGTATATATGATGTACAAATCTCTACATTAACTAGGCAAGAAGTCAAAAGATATTTTAGATATTATACTCTCTTTCTCTTTCATTATCTTTGACAACCCTGACTTTGCTCTCTCCTATTTTATAAACCGTCACTCTCCTTTAATGACCCATCTCACTCAAATTGATTTTGACTTTATGAGTGGAGTGTTTTGAAGATCAAATCGGGTCACATTCATGATGCTTTCGCCAATACATGACTTTAACCCCCATGATATCCTATGCTCACAATTGTTAAGGTGTCATGTATTGCAATTAGTTTTTGAAGCCCTGCAATGCAATCTTCATAGTCTTCAATATATATATCATGATGTAGAGTTTTCCAATACAAATTCGTGGGCGCAAAAATCACATCTTTTGGACCTACGAAACTCTAGTTATAGCATTGTGAAATATAGTATGTTTGATCCCTTTTTTATGCTCTTTTCTATTTTGTGGGCCGGCCTACATGGGCCCAAATGCCATTTGTGCCCATCCACTTACCCCTCTCCTGCTTTGGGAAAGGATCGCACGGCTGGAGGGATCATCTTCTTCCTCCAGCCAGATTGGGAAAGCAACGAAGACCCCACTACCAATGGAGAGAACCCAAACCCTAACTCCCCTTACACTATTTAAAGATCTCCTTTCTACTCTTTGCTCCTTTTCCTTCATCGTTCCTCCTCCTTTCCTATCTTCCCCTAGGGTGACTTCTAACTCCGGATGCCTGATCAAAATGTCATCAGCTTGCCTCCGCCCCTCCCTCATAGTGGAACCTTGCTCCGGGACTCATCGGCGGAGCCCAGAACCACCACCAACCTTGTCGAGGTGGAAAGAGAGTAAGCGGACACCTCCAGCCTTATCCCGTTCATCATGGAACTGTGTAGTAGTGAGGGGATCGGACAGGGAGACACTGGGAGGAGGTCATCCCCAGCCAAGATAGGCCTTCCTCGAGAAGCGGTGAACGTTCAAGCAGGTGCCGGAGAAGCAAGCAACCCGCACCTGTCCCTTCCCGTGTTTGGAGCAGCTATAGATGGAGTCGGTGAGGTGGGCAGTAAGGGGGCGCACCATCCCCTATTTCGCCTCTTTTCTGCTAGCAGAGAATAGAGGGATCGCGTGGGTGGGGGCGCAGCGTAGATTATGGGCGGCCGTGGAGTGAGGCCGGGAACCGCTATTGGTGGTTGGTTTTACCCTTGGGCAGCAACTCACCGCTGGAACTGTATGGAGGGACCAACCAGCACACGACAAGTGGCCATGAGGACCCCACACTCGCGTTGCAGGGAAGAGTTGGAACGTGACTACTGGATTGGGATCTGAGGGCCCAAATCATCACATTAATTTTGGTAACCCCAACCTCTGATCTATATAGTTTTTTATGCAAATGTTAGAACGATGATACTCCAACCTCCCTTGGCCAAATATAGTCAATTTATATATCAAATTGATCCTCTCGATGAGACCTACAACATGGACTAACTTTTAGATACTCCTTCCAATTCTCCTGATATTCTTAGAACACAAACTTGACCTAGTTTGACCATGATAACTTCTTGACTATGATGAATATTGAAACTTTGATGCACATGGATCCTCTTAAAGCATCAAATCATTAGGTCTTTTTCTATTATAACCCAAATGAAGGTCCTAATCCCCCTTTGCTCATGAATGACCTTAATTGTACATATGTTCCTAGTTTGGGACTGCAGTGATGTACTTTGTCCTATCAATACTAATCTTTTTCCTAATGACATCTAAATACTTATATGTCTTGAAAATCGGTAACTTTATGATGCCATATGATACTCATATCCACCATTATCCTCTTTTGCTATGTTTGTTTTTATGGCACCTAATTCCTTGAATGCACACTTTCTATGTGAATGAATGGTTATACTTGATTCAAATGCTATGATTGACCTACTCGGTGCATCTAACAATAATATATCTTTAAAATCACTAATCTCATAAATATTTGGTGTCCTTCAAGTCAATGATCAACCATCTTTCTCTATGGTGGGGTTTGTAACTCTGGATCTCCTAATGTGACCTTTATGCCTTGAATTGGGGTTCTTATGTCCTAATCTCACATGGATCTTGTTAGTATGAACTCCCTTATCTAATCTGAGTTGACTATATCAATAATGCTTACCCTTACTGTAGATGTCCACCTAAGTCTTATGGTGACCCATAATGTCATATGAACTATATTGATGATTACATGCATGATTGAAATGTTGATGTCCAATGTTGGGAATATGATGCCTAAACCCTAGGGGACATCCACCCATTTTAGAATGTGATTCTTATGTCAACACTTTCCTGCTCTAAATCATGCCTTATGCTTGGATCCCTTGTCCCATTAAAATCATGACCTTGTATGCCCTATTATGAGTCTTTTATCCTAGAATGACATGAGAAACATGAGTCTTGTGATGGTCATATTAAATGCATGAAACCTCGATATGACATGAAACTTGAACCACACCCTTCAGATGGACCCTAAATCAATAAAAGACCATCAAATGTACTAATAAGCAATGTTGAACCTAATTTGGCCAAAACTCTAAAATGAAGCTAATTAGGGTTAATGATGAGAATATAATGGATGTATACAATCTTATGCTTAACTAGGTGTTGCTTGTGATCTAGAAGGTACAGTGTTACAACCCCAATTTTGGGTTCTTTTGGTGAGAAATGTAATTTCTCATATTAAAGATATTTGAACGAACAATCTATTTTGAATAAATGGATTTCATTTACAATAGCCTTGATGATTGTTTTGTGGGCTTTATTGGCTATTGGGCCCAATAACAAAGAAAGAACAAAAGAAACTCTCCTATTGAGTAAATAAGAAAATAGAGGAAAGAAAAGTGTGGAAACCTCTAGAAGGCAAAATAATATAATCCAAAGAGGGATTTCGTACCTCTTGGATTCCTTGGGTTCCAAGGAGTCCAAAGTTGCATAGAGAATGCAATAATAAAAGAAAAGATCAATTAATTATTTCTTTATTAAGAAAGAAATTGAAAACAATGGTAAAATGTGGAAAATAAGTAAAAAGAGGTACAATTGAGTTATCCTTGGTGGAATTTCGTATCCCAAGGATTCCTAATGATATAAGGAATACCAATGAGGAAAATAAAAGAGAAATAAAGAGAAAACCTCAAAAAGAGATATTTTAATAAGAAATAAACAAGATATGAGAAATAATGGATAAAAGATAAATAAAAGGCTAAGGAATATTCCCCAGATGGGATTTCGAGCCATTAAGGTTCCTTGAGGTTCAAGGAACTCAGAATAATAATTTAATGGCAAGGGAAAGAGAAAATATGTGAGAAATATATATAATTAAGTAATAACTTGCATATAAAGAAAGACATCTCATACTTTCGAGTTTGAGTCTCAAATTTAGTACAAACGTGCATTAAGTCTTTATAGACTTTCCCTTAAAATTTGGTATTGATTGGATAATTAGTCTGAGAGTTATGATTTTTACAAAATATCCTAAAGTGGAAAGGATAAAGGATATATATATAATTTGTCACTTTCGTTTTTGGCGCATGTCATGACAGCCGTTGGATCTGAGATCCAACAGTAGTTGTATTCTCACCTACCTTGAGTAGGAACAGGAAAGAAGAACGTTTCTTGGGGATTTCCAAACTGATTTCCTTTTTGTACAAGCGATGGGCAAATCTGGGAGTTGCTTCAATGAAACCGGGAGAGGAAATCGCTCTGTTTCATCCTAGGTTTCAGTACCTTTGGGAGGGGTACTCAGGAAGCCCTTTTTTGGGTTGTTGGTCGGCCGCCTCCATAGCCAGGGGCTATAAAAGGGGATGTTCCCCTTCTATGAGGCTATGTGCCTCTACGCGGGATAGCATAAGGCTTATGGGAGCCGTCCTTTCCGCCAATTCCTCCTCTAACACTCTCCTTCTTGGCCAACCTTCTTGGGACTGTCACCGGCGACTCCTCCTAGTCATTCCAACAACTTCAGCTGGCTCGGGCGGAGCTGAAGCCACGGTTGAGTTCATGGAGGGGCGGCGGAGATCGTGGTGTCCTAGTCTAGTGCCGAGAGGGACTAGATCCCGAAGTCAACCCTGGTGCTGACCTTGGTTGGGCTTCGCTCGCGAGAGACAAAAATCGCAAGGTAGAAGAAGCAATAGGGGTAAAGACCCCTTTGCCCTCATGCTCGTACTGACCTGGTAAGGGTATTCTCGACCTTTTCCTCAAGTTTGATCTCTAAGTAAGGTGCGCGATCGCGGGCCCTTGGATCTCCCGTGGTCCTGGGGACCACCGATTGAGCGGCCTAGTTTTTTTGATAGATATCTCCTCTCCGTCAAATATTCCAGAAAAAGGGTTTTACTTGCGAAAATCATAACTTTTTATAGGAAGCTCTGATGAATAATGTTAAAACATGAAAGTTGCTTAGAAAAATATGAGGAACACAATAAAATTAATTTGAGAACCTGAATATGTTCCTATTTTCAAAAGTGGGTTAAGCTAATGAAAAGTGCTTATGTATTAGATTAAGAAACCCTAATTGAACATATTGGTTAAGATCATGATGCTTAGTTGATGAAATTGAGTAATTGCAACCTGTTGAATAACTAATGACGAAGTTGAACTAGATCTGGATGTTTCTTGCATGATTTAGGGTTTTACACCAATTGTGAATGATTAAGCACTTAGAAACCCTAATTTAGGGTAAAAGAGGATAAGTTCATATTTAATTCGAAAAATATGATAATATGTTGTTAAATGATAGTTCTAAGATATTTTGAATATAAAAGTTTCTAATCATGAATAGATACCCTTAATATGATTTTTAGGGTTTTCTAAAGGATAAAGTTGGGATTAATGATAAATGGAATTAGAACTATGAGTTGTTAATCTGGAAGGAACCTAAGATGATAAAAAGACTCTAGTGTGAATATGTGAGTAGTTAGGGTTTTGCACTTAGAACTGCTGTTCTAGGGTATAAATGAGGAAAGTGGTAAAAAGATCAAAAAGAACCCTAATAAAACCCCAATTCGGATTAGAAACGCTAGAAAGTGAATCCAAGTCAATTAAATAGATATATTCTTGGTAAAATGTAGTAAATAGGTTACGTATGCTTTTCAAGAATTTTGTGAATGTTGAACTACTTCTTGGATTACTTGCTTGTTTGGAATTGTTATTAGCTTGTTGAATCTAAAAATCAGGTATGTGGTTAATTATGAATAACTGCCTTAGTTTCTCGAGGATTTTCCAGATGGTTAATCGCATTGAATGCAAATTATCAGTTTGGATGTTCATACTTGCAAACTATAAAGTCACTATGATTATCACATTAATTATAGAAGTATGGATTCTCACACTTACATGCCACCCTGATGGATGATGCCAAAGGTCAGGCCCAGATGGGTAGACCAATGGACACCTTGAGTGGTGACCCAGGCACCAAGCTCAGGAATGAGAAGGTGGTCTATGATATTGCATGACTAGTGGGCACCATGAGTGGTGACCCCCAGGCACCAAGCTCAGGATTGAGAAGGTGGCCTTAAGTCATTGGCAAAGGAAACCCTAAGGTGGGTATGCCAGGCTTAGGGCAAAAGCGGTGGAGAATGTCATACTGAAAAGTGTAAATTGGCTTGTTAATTAATTTGATTGTGATTATTAAATTGTTAGCTATATTTGCAAGATTTTGGTTGTTCCCACATACCAGTATATTTTGATATACTGACTGACATTTTGTTTGTCAGCGTTTTAGGAACAACAATTGAAAGAACAAACAGTAAAGTGACACATTGTGGAAATAAGAAATAAAGTGCAAGGAGGATTAGATAGAATAATTAAAGCTCTAGATAGATAGATTTCCAAACTTTTCAAAGGTAAGTAAAGTTTTAATTTATACCAAATTCCATTTAATTAGTAGAATTTAATAACTAATATTGATTATTTGTCGAACCTTTGACCCTGTTAATTGAATAACGGCTCTGTCCTTCGGGTCTCCCTTAATTGAGGGTTACCGAGAGGCAGGGTCATTACAATTGGTATCAGAGCATAGATTCCTCAATTAATCTTTAATAATTATTAAATTTTACAAATTCTGTAGAACCTAAGGGAGTTATTAGAGGATTACCCGAAAGATAGAGGTGTCTAGAAAAGGATCACGACCGGGGGCTGGAAATATTTTCCTCAGCACTGCTAGTCGGAATACGAGGACTCCCAGATCTGTGTGACTGCTTGGCCAAAGTCTTAGGGTATGATTTGAAATAAGATACCTTTAGAACTATCTCATCTTATTCATCTCTTCTCAACTCAAATTCTGTTAAGGACCTTAAGGATTAGGGTTTCCTCTCTTCTCCTCACCCTCTTGAGGTATGGGTAAGGTTGATAAGGATTAAGGAATCCTCCACCAAATTAATAAAAGGCATGTAAATAAGATGTCATGGACATAAGCTTAATAGAGTAAGCGTAAAAGAATAGATACATGCTTAGGTCGTATGACATAAGTTGTCATTACCCTCAGGAGAGACCTGAGGCTAAACCTTCTTGTTAGGAGGATGAGTAGAGAAAGTTAGTCTTGGAGGTAGAGATCTCCATTAAAAGTAGAGACCTAGCACATCCTCTGAGGATGACGTTAATCCTAACCCTAAGTGGAGGTTAGAGAGAGAGATGACATGGTAAGCTATATGCCATGGTTGACTGGGTGTTTGGATGGACATGCCTTTGGTTTGCCATACGAGCCATGAGAGGTTGGATGACCTAGCATCTTTAGCAACCCAATCCTGGGAAGGGTCGTGCATGTTTGAGCGAAGGATAGCTCCTTCATGGATGAAGTTAGAGAAGAACCGATAGAACCCTATGGGCTTGTGCAAGTAGGGTATATCTTACACCCAGAGTATGTCAGTAGTACTGACAGTAGGATGAAACCCTGGATAAGGGATCATGATGGATGGCTTATGAGATAAGCATAAGGGGTTATGGATAATCATGAACAAACATAAGTTGAGAATAGGCTTCACTCGCATGGAGGTATGCCTGTGAGCTCGATCCTTCATGGAGAGAGGACCTCTAGTTGTAAGGCTGGATGTGGAGTTAGCTCTGGAGAGAGAAAGCAGGACCTGAGCAAAAAGGTTGGAAACTTAGATTTCAAGACATGAGGAACAGTGGGGAGTTGAGGATGATGCAACCTAAGTGGATGATAGTGGTTGCCTTATGCTTGACCCATGGAGGCTGATGATATCTTGGTTATCTTTAGAGGAACCAAACCCTAGAAAGAGGATGATGCTTCTGGTACCTATGGTATAAGTGTCTACCTACTGGATGAGATAAAGAGTGCCTTAGACCCTGAGGAGGTTTAAGTAACCAGTTGTGAGGTTTTATACCTAGTTGGATGCCCTTGAGGAGGACTCAACTTTGAGGTATTTCTCATATAAAAGGATCATGGGAGTACGTGACATACCTCGGACGTGCTTGATTCGTGGTTAAGAGATTGAGGATGCAGTTGGATATCTATAAGAGAACCTAGGGTTCCTAGGCCTAAGAGGGGAAGCAGTGTATCCGATGCTCATAATGAGATTTGAGTCTCTATAATTTCGAGCATGGTACTCCTCATGTGTAGAGGTAAAGGAAACCCCTTAAGTTAAGGGTATGTTTGATGAACCCCTCACGACTAAGTTGATCTAATGTTGAGGAAGAGAACAAGTATTACCTAGCATGGTTTAATAGGTGGTCTACTTGTGCCTTAGTAGCTGTTGGGTTAGGCATGCTCATGTGAATGTAAACCCTAAGGACGTTTGTGACCTTTGTTATCAAGGTGCAGTTTCCTCCCATCCTGGGAGAGGGACCCTTTTGTAGGGTGTATACCAGTTTTGTTGAAGTTTCAGAGGATCTTGAGAAGCTAAGTGAAGAGTACATGGCATGAGAATGAACCTATAGACCCATAGATAACCATCTATATGTGCATATGGAGGTGTTGAGGTAACCGGTATGGGGCCTGACCAAGGTAGGCAGGTCGCCATGATCCCTGAGAAAGGATGAAAGACAGTCCAAGAATGCAGAGAGAGATGATGAAGGATTGGGTAAGGTTCTAAGTTGAACATGTACTATGATAGAATCCTAAGTCTATCCTAGGATCAGGTAGGGATAAGACCGATGGAATAAGGAGTTGCCTACTTCCCTAGTTGCACATGACCATAGAGTCGGGAGGTAACAACTATCATTGTCTGAGGGCCATGGGTTAGGAGATTGATCACCTTCATGAACTCATGGGACCCAAAGGCCAGATGAGTAGGGCACTCTTTGTATGCATAAGGGAAGAGGGATGACCCCTAAAATGTCGGCACCCTATAGACCTAGAGGAGATGACCAAGGATTGTGTGGTAACCCAAGTAGGTTCGAGACCAGTTTTACATGGAAGTAATTTTTGATATCATGATGTTTGTGATGTGGAGACATGAGTTGCACGTTTCAACTTAGATTTGAAGGTGTACTGGCAAGGTGGGATGTACCATCTCTACTCCTGGAATGGGAAGAACTCTGTATTTGGACGACCGCCAAATGCTTATTTCTTCTTGTTATGGGAGTGAGAGATAGGACAGTACGCATGCCATACACCAAGGATAAAGATGATGTGAGTTGGAACGCTTCTATGAGGTATGAGGACAAATATGATAACATACCCTAGTGGAGCGAATGATACATGGATGGTTTACAAACACTAAGAGTAATAAGGAAATCATCTTGTGAGGATGTTTTATCTTGAACTAGGTGGATTTTTGCAAGTGTTACAAGGAATCACAAGGTGGAGCCTAATAACTAAGAGGATGAGCTCAGAGTGTTCTTGATGAAGATAGACTTAGAGTTTGAGATGAGATGATAAGTAGAATACATGGAGGTGTATGTCTTCAACATTACCTAACACCTAAGGATAAGAAGTGGTAATGAATGCTCTGGTTGAGATATAGCTGCCTAGTTAGCTGGAAGCTAGAAGAAGTTGAGGCTGTTCAACTAACCCTATGTTTGGAAAGAGGATGTGTTTTGGCTAACACACAGATGTCACAAGATATGTTGAACAAGTTAATGGTTGTTTGGTTAGCCAGTTTAGTCATGGATGTAGTAAAAGGATGGTGATAGAACCTCAGCTATACTTCTTTGGATAGGAAGGTAATAAAACCCTCTTGAGAGTGGTTTAGGGTTTCCAAGGTATCAAGCTTGAGGAATCATAACAATACAGGAGGTCATGATATACCTTGGTACTACAAAGATAGTAAGTGATGGTAGCACTCTGGATGCTTAAAACAAAGTTGCATGTAGCATGTGGCCATGCAAGCCAGGAAGTGAAGGACGAACACCAGTAACCCAGTGTCTTGATATAGAGGATAAAAGAGTCCCTGAGAGGGAATGGGAGTTCATCACTATGGATGTTGTGAGTCTCCCCCTGGACCAAGGAAGGTCAAGATCCAATATGGGTGATGGTAGATCACCTTACCTAGATGACATGAGAAAGGAAGAGTACTGTCACGAGACAGATTCAGTTGAACTACTTAAGAGAGAAGATGGTTCAACCACACCATGATGTGAGTTCAAAAGTTCTTGGCTATGACCAAGGTTCGCTTCCATAAGGTGATAGTAGATACATGAAGAACTAGATAATAGTACAGTTTATCACCCCGTACTAATGGACAATATGATCCAGACTAGAGGGTCTGATGAGAGCAAGTGTGTTTGTTCAGGGTGATACAAAGAGGCACTTCTTAAGATGTGATGTTAACCACCATAGCCTTTATCAAGATGCAAGAAGGAGGTTGTGTCGGTCACCACTTCATTAAGATGATGAGAGTGAAGGAGGCCTCGCGAAGGTCAGAAAAGAACCACAGTGTGTGTAGATGAAGTCGCTTTGATCATGCAATGGCTGAGAAAGAGCCCAGTGGTAACATGAGTCATGAGCTGATGCAAAGTAGACTGACATACAGTTCACTGTGGGAGAATACGTGATGTGAAAATCCGACCCCTCTAAGCTACAACTGAGAAAGCTGAGTCCCCGATATATGGGTCCATTTGAGATGGATTGGTGGAGATGGTTGTGTTTAGCCTTCCGCTTAGGATAACATGATGAATAAAGTGTTCCATAAGTCCGATCTATAGCACTATGTGAGGTACCCAAGCCATGTGCTGAGCCTTGAACCTATTCAGCTTTTGAGGGGCTGAAATGTCCTGAGTCACCTATGAGGGTATGATATACCAAGGTAAGAAAGAACTCAGATGGAAGAATATGAGATGATGAAGGTTCTTGGAAAGCACCATGGAAAGGGTGAAGCCACATGGTATCCCTGATGGACATAAGAAAGACTTATCCTATTTGTTTGCTTGCTTGATGGAATTTTGAGGACAAAATTCTAATAAGAGGGGAAGGATGTTACAACCCCAATTTTGGGTTCTTTTCGTGAGAAATGTAATTTCTCATATTAAAGATATTTGAACAAACAATCTATTTTGAATAAATGGATTTCATTTACAATAGCCTTGATGATTGTTTTGTGGGCTTTATTGGCTATTGGGCCCAACAACAAAGAAAGAACAAAAGAAACTCTCCTATTGAGTAAATAAGAAAATAGAGGAAAGAAAAGTGTGGAAACCTCTAGAAGGCAAAATAATATAATCCAAAGAGGGATTTCATACCTCTTGGATTCATTTAGTTCCAAGGAGTCCAAAGTTGCATAGAGAATGCAATAATAAAAGAAAAGATCAATTAATTATTTCTTTATTAAGAAAGAAATTGAAAACAATGGTAAAATGTGGAAAATAAGTAAAAAGAGGTACAATTGAGTTATCCTTGGTGGAATTTCGTATCCCAAGGATTCCTAATGATAAAAGGAATACCAATGAGGAAAATAAAAGAGAAATAAAGAGAAAACCTCAAAAAGAGATATTTTAATAAGAAATAAACAAGATATGAGAAATAATGGATAAAAGATAAATAAAAGGCTAAGGAATATTCCCCAGATGGGATTTCGAGCCATTAAGGTTCCTTGAGGTTCAAGGAACTCAGAATAATAATTTAATGGCAAGGGAAAGAGAAAATATGTGAGAAATATATATAATTAAGTAATAACTTGCATATAAAGAAAGACATCTCATACTTTCGAGTTTGAGTCTCAAATTTGGTACATACGTGCATTAAGTTTTTATAGACTTTCCCTTAAAATTTGGTATTGATTCGATAATCGGTCTGAGAGTTATGATTTTTACAAAAGCTCCTAAAGTGGAAAGGATAAAGGATATATATATATATATATAATTTGTCACTTTCATTTTTTGCGCATGTCATGATAGCCGTTGGATCTGAGATCCAAAAGTAACTGTATTCTCACCTACCTTGAGTAGGAACAGGAAAGAAGAACGTTTCTTGGGGATTTCCAAACCGATTTCCTTTTTGTACAAGCGATGGGAAATCTGGGAGTTGCTTCAATGAAACTGAGATCGTGGTGTCCTAGTCTAGTGCCGAGAGGGACTAGATCCCGAAGTCAACCCTGGTGCTGACCCTGGTTGGGCTTCGCTCGTGAGAGATAGAAATCGCAAGGTAGAAGAAGCAATAGGGGTAAAGACCCCTTTGCCCTCATGCTCGCACTGACCTGGTAAGGGTATTCTCGACCTTTTCCTCAAGTTTGATCTCTAAGTAAGGCGTGTGATCGCGGGCCCTTGGATCTCCCGTGGTCCTGGGGCCACCGATCGAGCGGCCTAGTTTTTTTTATAGATATCTCCTCTCCGTCAAATGTTCCAGAAAAAGGGTTTTACTTGCGAAAATCATAACTTTTTATAGGAAGCTCCGATGAATAATGTTAAAACATAAAAGTTGCTTAGAAAAATATGAGGAACACAATAAAATCGATTTGAGAACTTGAATATGTTCCTATTTTCAAAAGTGGGTTAATCTAATGAAAAGTGCTTATGTATTAGATTAAGAAACCCTAATTGAACATATTGGTTAAGTTCATGATGCTTAGTTGATGAAATTGAGTAATTGCAACTTGTTGAATAACTAATGACGAACTTGAACTAGATCTGGATGTTTCTTGCATGATTTAGGGTTTTACACCAATTGTGAATGATTAAGCACTTAGAAACCCTAATTTAGGGTAAAAGAGGATAAGTTCATATTTAATTCGAAAAATATGATAATATGTTGTTAAATGATAGTTCTAAGATATTTTGAATATAAAAGTTCCTAATCATGAATAGATACCCTTAATATGGATTTTAGGGTTTTCTAAAGGATAAAGTTGGGATTAATGATAAATGGAATTAGAACTATGAGTTGTTAATCCGGAAGGAACCTAAGATGATAAAAAGACTCTAGTGTGAATATGTGAGTAATTAGGGTTTTGCACTTAGAACTGCTGTTCTAGGGTATAAATGAGGAAAGTGGTAAAAAGATAAAAAAGAACCCTAATAAAACCCCAATTCGGATTAGAAACCCTAGAAAGTGAATCCAAGTCAATTAAATAGATATATTCTTGGTAAAGTGTAGTAAATAGGTTACGTATGCTTTTCAGGAATTTTGTGAATGTTGAACTGCTTCTTGGATTACTTGCTTGCTTGGAATTGTTATTAGCTTGTTGAATCTACAAATCAGGTATGTGGTTAATTATGAATAACCGCCTTAGTTTCTCAAGGATTTTCTGGATGGTTAATCACATTGAATGCAAATTATCAGTTTGGATGTTCATACTTGCAAACTATAAAGTCACTATGATTATCACATTAATAATAGAAGTATGGATTCTCGCACTTACATGCCACCCTGATGGATGATGCCAAAGGTCAGGCCCATATGGGTAGACCAATGGACACCTTGAGTGGTGACCCAAGCACCAAGCTCGGGAATGAGAAGGTGGCCTATGATATTGCATGACTAGTGGGCACCATGAGTTGTGACCCCCAGGCACCAAGCTCAGGATTGAGAAGGTGGCCTTAAGTCATTGGCAAAGGAAACCCTAAGGTGGGTATGCCAGGGTTAGGGCAAAAGCGGTGGAGAATGGCATATTGAAAAGTGTAAATTGGCTTGTTAATTAATTTGATTGTGATTATTAAATTGTTAGCCATATTTGTAAGATTTTGGTTGTTCCCACATACCAGTATATTTCGATATACTGACTGACGTTTTGTTTGTCGGCGTTTAGGAACAACAATTGAAAGAACAAATAGTAAAGTGACACATTGTGGAAATAAGAAATAAAGTGCAAGGAGGATTAGATAGAATAATTCAAGCTCTAGATAGATAGATTTCCAAAGTTTTCAAAGGTAAGTAAAGTTTAATTTTATACCAAACTCTAGTTAGTTAGTAGAATTTCATAATTATTATTGATTATTTGTCAAACCTTTGATCCTGTTAATTGAATAACGGCTCTGTCCTTCGGGTCTCCCTTAATTGGGGGTTACCGGGAGGCGGGGTCGTTACATACAGGATACATTATGAAATCTCTGAACTCAAGTACGGGCTTTAATAATTATATGACTATGTCTTTCTTTCTTGAAATGAGATACATATGTATGCTTGTTTATTTGCTCATGTATTGCATGTAGTATTCTAGTATGTATTCGATGTTTGTATCGTATCGTTGTTTTGTAACTTGCAAACATAATATGCAGAAACTCCATTGTACAATGTTGAAATAGGGTTTTTCTCAATGGCTTTAGTCAATGAGGTCCCTCACATAGAAATAGGGTTAGCTCTTGGCATTGGCTTCGAGGTCCCTTACTGACCCTTCCAATGGGAAGTTGATCAAAGGCCTTATGATATATGATATTGTTGGTATAAATGGAGTGAAATGACATAAAATATGGGCTCTCATTTTGCTAAGCACTTAGCTTTTTCATTCTTGCTTGTTTACTTATGCAAATCTTTTCAAATTATGCAAATTGTATGTATATGTATCTTTTAGCCTTGTACTCTACACCTTGTGTGCTTGACTCGCCTTATTTCACGTATTTATAGGTTTAGAGATGGATAGAAATGATGGGCTTAGTGAGCTATGTATGGTGTACTGGTTGTAGATCCCTAGTATCCATGAGAAGATTGGTAAAATTGTACTCTTGAACATATGATTGAAAGCTTGTAATAAACAATGTGTGTTAAATTTGTTGAATGTTGAGATTGTGATTGGTGGTTTTATCTTGTTATATGTTCATATATGCTAAGCATTTCACGCTTTTGCATGTTGTCTTTGGTGTTCGTTTGGTTCATGGGGTCAAGATTCTGACTCCATAACAGATGGTATCAGAGCATGAACAATAACTACACCAGCATTTCTCACATAAAACACTAACTAAATATGACCTTACATCTCAACCCTAGAAACTTAATGAGAAGTCCTTTGTGAACTATGTTGAGTTAGCCTCTAGGTTAGAACCTAAATGTTCTAGAACTAGGTGTAGACTTGTGTAATCCTTAGAGCCTTTCTTTTCTCCTCCTTTTGTCCTATAGTATGGACTGTAGGTTAAGGAGGGTGAGATAAGAGATATCTTACTATGACCCTAGACATATGTTCGCGACATGTTCTTAGGGTAGCTACACAAGTGTGTGCCATGTTCTTACTAGTTCTCTAGGTGTCATGGTACTAGACTGCCCAATGAGTGTGGTAACTCATTTTGGTTTTGGTTTTTTTAATGGAGTATGGTGGTTTTCATCGCTTGTTTCAACATTGGAGAAAACCTATTTCAAGTATAAGTATATGTATATATGAAAAATGTTACCACACGTAGAAAGGCAGTGAGTGTCCATGTAGCCTAAGAGAAAGAGATGTAACATCAAGTCTAGATGAGACAGTTATATGATAGATGTAGTCTCTAGAGTTGTCTAGAGACATGATAAAGGTTAGGCTAGTAAGTAGCCTAGATGACCTAAGATGATGATGATGACGACAATGACTACGAAGATGATAATGATGATGTTGATGTGACGTTATGAGATGTTTCGACATGATTCAAGTTATGTTTGATGATATGATATGAGTTTGACCATGCAACCCTAGATAGACCTAGAACCTTGTATAATACATATGACTTGGTTGGCGTGCCAAACATAGCTAGTGGGTTGACATGCTTGTCTGTACTAGTGTGAAATATGGTTTGAGACCAAAATGGGCCTCAATCTCTTTACAAAGGAGTACCTCTAGCATGGGACATATGAAAAGGGTGACATCTTGATATGAGTCGACCGACCACGGGAGAAGGTCAGAGTACCTACCTCCAACACGTATGAAATGTTGAAAAATATGAATGATGAATTACATGATGAGTCCCTAGTTATATTACTTCTAAGTATATGAGTTGAGTCACCTAGTGTGTGGTTCCCTTAAAAATGTTGAACCCTAGATTTCCTATGAAAATACTCAACCCTAGAGTAGAGGCAATTGAAAATTTGATGCTTTCCATATAGGTGAGGGAGATGTCCCAAGACCCTAAGATGATGTATATGATGTATGATATCCATAATGAGCCCCATACTCGGGTTAGTGGTTGTATGTAAAGGAATCTAGTGGTTTCCCTTATTTCTTGAAATATGGGTGGAAATTTTGTTATGGGTAGATGTTGGATGTTAGCACACTTTGCCTTGACATAGATATGTCATAGCTTGAGTGGCTCGAGCTTGGGGAGGTCTTTCTAGATACAAGTAAGATAATTACAAAACATTGATGTTTGATGATAATTTTGTTCCTTGAATGATGCTCGACACATGAGATATCTCACTTAAGTTAGAACTTAATTTATACACGATAAGTCACTCTCATAAGCTAGACCTACTATTAAATGATACCTTGCATAAAAGATGTGGTTTTTTGAAATCATGAACTTGGTAGATGATTCCTAGATATCTTAGCTTGAATAATCAGGGGTAACATGCTTAATCTCATACCAAAATGAAAAATGATGAACTCTATATGACAATTCTCTTGGGGTCATAACTTGAATAAACATGAATAAATTACTTAGTTTCATATCCAAAATGAGAAATGATGAACATAATTGGGGATAACTGGTAAAAGTTTTGGGGGAAAACTAAAACATGCATGAAATGTAATATAATGATGAAACACACGCTCGATGACAGTGTAGTTGGAAAATCATGATGACAAACACGTCCTTTAGAGAAATCAACAACATAGATTTTGATAACACACCTTGTGCTCTTATGATTACATGAACAAAACTCTAATGTGATAGGGATAAGGGCTTGGAAACCCTAATTCCATGATGATGTCATAATATGATAAAACACCAAGTGACATGTATGAATGGGATGAGTTCACCCTTGATGATGATAACCTAAGTATGCAACCCATGATGAGGAATGTCATAACACTAATCCTTGGTTGCCTAAATGCAATGGCTACAAACTTTGACCTTGACTCTAATCTTGAAAGAATTTTGAGGATGAAATTTTCTTTTAAGGAGGGGAGGATGTGACAACCCTGACTTTTCTCTCTCCTCTTTTGTAAACCTTAACTCTCCCTTAATGACCCATCTCTCTCACATTGATTTTGAGTTTATGAGTGGAGTGCTTTGAATATCAAATTGGGTCACATTCATGATGCTTTCACCAATACATGACTTTAACCCCCATGATATCATATGCTCAAATTTGTTAAGGTGTTCATGTATTGAAATTAATTTTTAACTCCTGTAATGCAATCTTCTTAGTCTTCAAGATATATCATGATGTAGAGTTTTCCAATACAAATTCGTGAGTGAAAAATCACATCTTTTGGACCTATGAAACTCTAGTTATAGCATTGTGAAAAATGGCATGTTTGATCCCTTTTTATGCTCTTTTCTATTTTGTGGGCCGGCCTATATGGGCCCAAATGACATTTATGGCCCAACCACTTACCCCTCACCTTCTACTTTGGGAAAGGATCACGCGGCTAGAGGGATCATCTTCTTCCTCCAGCCAGATCGGGAAAGTAATGAAGACCCTACTACCAATGGAGAGAACCCAAACCCTAACTCCCCTTACACTATTTAAAGCTCTCCTTTCTACTCTTTGCTCCTTTTCCTTCATCGTTCCTCCTCCTTTCCTATCTTTCCCTAGGGATGGATGCCAACTCTGGATGCCTGATCAAATGTCAGTAGCTTGCTATCCACCCCTCCCTCGCAGTGGAACCCTGCTCTGGGACTCATAGGTGGAACCCAGAACCACCACCAACCTTATCGAGGTGGAAAGAGAGTAAGAGGACACCTCCAACCTTATCCTATTCACCATGGAAATGTGTGGAAGTGAGGGGATCAGACATGGAGACACTGGGAGGAGGTCATCCCCAGCTGAGATAGGTCTTCCTCGAGAAGCGGTAGACGTTCAAGAAGGTGTCGGAGAAGCAAGAAACCTGCACCTCTCCCTTCCTGTGCTTGAAATAGCTGCAGATGGAGTCGGTGAGGTGGGAAGCAAGGGGGCACACCATCCCCTATTTTTTCTCTGTTTTGCTGGTGTAGAATAGAGGGATCACGTGGGTGGGGGTGGCATATGCGATGGGTGGCCGTGGAGTGAGGCCGGGAACCGCTATTGGCATTTGGTTTTACCCTTGGGCGGCCATGCACTGTTGGAACTGTATGGATGGACCAACCAGTTCATGGCAGGTAGCCAAGAGGACCGCATGCCCATGATGTAGGGAAGAGTTGGGACGCAGTAGCTGGATCAGGATTTAAGGGCCCAGATCGCCACATTAATTTTGGTAACCCCACCCTCTGATCTATATAGTCTGTTATGCAAATATTAGAGTGATGATAACTCCCAACTCCCTAGGACAAATATAGTCAAGTTATATGTTAAATTGATCCTCTTAATGAGACCTACAACATGGACCAACTCTAAGATCCTAAATCTCCTTCTAGTTCTCCTAATGTTCTAAAAACACCAACTTGACCTAGTTTTACCATGATAACTTCTTGACAATGATGAATATTGAAACTTTGATGCACATGAATCCTCTAAAAGCATCAAATCAGTAGGTATTGTGCTATTATAACCCAAATGAAGGTCCTAATCACCCTTTTCTCATGAATGACCTTAATTGTGCATAAGTTTCTAGTTTGGGAGTCTAGTGATGTACTTTGTCCTATCAATACTAATTTTGTTCCTAATGACATCTAAACACTTATATGTCTTGAAAATAAGTAACTTTATGATGGCATATGATACTCATATCCACCATTGTGCTCTTTTGCTATGTTTGTTTTTATGGCATCTAATTCTTTGAATGCACACTTTCTATGTGAATGAATGGTTATACTTGATTCAAATGCTATCCTTGACCTACTCGATGCATCAAACAATATTATATCTTTAAAATCGCTAATCTCATGAATCGTTGGTGTCTTAAAGTCAATGATCAACCATCTTGCTCTATGGTGGAGTTTGTAACCCTAGTTTGCCTAATGTGACCGTTGTGCCTTGAATTGGGGTTCTTATGGCCTAATCTCATGCGCATTTTGTTAGTATGAACTCCCTTATCTAATCTGAGCCGACTCTATCAATAATGCTTACCCTTATTGTGGATGTCCACCTAAGTCTTATGGTGACCCATAATGTCATATGAACTAGATTGATGATTACATGTAGGATTAAAATATTGATGTCCAATGTTGGGAATATGATGCCTAAACCCTAGCGGACATCCAGCCATTTAAGAATGTGATTCTTATGTCAACACTTTCTTGATCTAAATCATGCCTTATGCGTGGATCCTTTATCCCTTTGGAATCATGACCTTGTATGCCCTATTATGAGTCTTTGATCTTAGAATGACATGAGAAACATGAGTCTTGTGATAGTCATATTAAATGCATGAAACCTCGATATGACATGAAACTTGAACCACACCCTTAGGATGGACCCTAAATCAGTAAAAGACCATCAAATGTACTAATAAGCAATGTTGAACCTAATTTGGCCAAAACCCTAAAATGAAGTTAATTAGGGTTAATGATGAGAATCTAATGGATGTATGCAATCTTATGCTTAACTAGTGTTTCTTGTGATCTAGAAGGTCGGGGATAGGTTATGAAATATCTGAACTCAGGTACGGGCTTTAATAATTATATGACTATGGCTTTTTTGATTGAAATGAGATACATATTTATGCTTGTCTATTTGCTCATGTATTGCATGTAGTATTATAGTATGTACTCGATGTTTGTCTCGTATCGTTGTTTTGTAACTTGCAAACATAATATGTAGAAACTCCATTATACAATGTTGAAATAGGGTTTTGCTCAATGACTTTAGTCACTAAGGTCCCTCGCGTAGAAACAAGGTTAGCTCTTGGCATTGGCTTCAAGGTCCCTTACGTATAAAAGGGTTAGCTAATCTTGAGCACCCTTATGGACCCTTCCAATGAGAAGTTGGTCAAAAGCCTTATGATATATGATATTGTTGGTATAAATGGGGTGAAATGACATAAAATATGGGCTGTAATTTTTCTAAGAACATAACTTGTTCATTCTTTCTTGTTTGCTTCAGCAAATCTTTTCAAATTATGCAAAGCTTATGTATATGTATCTTTTAGCCCTGTACTCAGCACCTCGTGTGCTTGACCCGCCTTGTTTCACATATTTTATAGGTTCAGAGATGGCTAGCAATGATGGGCTTGGTGAGCTATGTCTGGTGTACTTTTTGTAGATCCCTAGTATCCATGAGCAGTCTGGTAAAATTGTACTCTTGAACATGTGATTGAAACCTTGTAATAAACAATGTTTGTTAAATTTGTTGAATGTTGAGATTGTGATTGGTGATTTTATCATGTTATATGTTCATGTATGGTAAGCATTTCACACTTCTGCATGTTGTCTTTGGTATTCGTTTGGTTCATGGGGTTGGGATTATGGCTCCATGACATTATCTCTCTATGGGTTTCCAAGTTTCTCAAACCCAATAGTAAACTATTAGAAATCAACATCATATAGCATCATGGAATCCTCTCATATCATATGGATAAGGAATGGAAATGATAGGGTTTCCAAGACCCTTTTCAGATCAGGTAAATATTCCTTCACAAAATAAGCCATGTTGGACCTCAATGAATGCTCTGTCTTCAAGTCTCAAATTTGGAAAAATTTGTGGTCTTCTATCACCCATATCGGGCTTTTCAGTTATTCAATACTTAATTCCAATTCATCCATGCTTTCTTGTAGTCCCCATTTATTGTATCATTTACTATAGAGTTTATGTTAACCTTTATTTGATCTATCACTTTTTGTGTGGCCTTATATACACAAGAGTGTGTTTCCAGTGGGTCTTGTAAGTAGATTCCAACCCATAAGTAATGAAAAGCCCCTAGAACACAGCGATGCTACCCAATCGGTAGTAAAGGTAGGTCATGACAAAACTATAGATAACCATTTTTACTATGTTTTATAGTTCATTTTTTATAGATATCCATATCAAAAAGAGGCATGGATAAGTTCTCATTATGATGTTAAACCCAAGTACCTTGATCCAAGCATAATTATAGATACACATTATTTGAGTATCACATATTGAATCACATGAGCATAGTAATGCATTTACTTAGCCTCACTTATTGAGAAGTGGAGGATATCACTCTTGTTGTGTATGTGGGAAATATTCCATGTACACCACTCATAATCTGTACCATGATTCTCATTTATCCCAATCATTACACTTATGGAAATATTTGCCACAATCCATGTAGTTGGTGTTGGAGTTTGATAATCATAATGTAACACTTTTAGTGACCTAAGTCAAAAGATCAGGACACTATTTGTGTGTAGGGTTTTTTATCACAACCCTACAATGGTCCATGAATGATTGTCATGGAGAGTCAATCTAGGACACTTGTTCTTTATCAAGTTTACATCTCTGAATTGGTATCAAATGCATTAGTCCCATGAGACATGGTCATCTTTCACTACACATACTTGTATAATTTCCAACTTTTGTCCACATGCATTGTATCACTTGAATAGGGATATTTAAGATCATTTCTCTAAAAATTCATTCGTATAACAAGTTTGAGTCACCAATATAAGTCACATGGTTGTGAACTTTAAACTCTAAGGAGATTTATCATGTCCATTTGTGTTTCATAATCAAATGAAACCAAAATTATTTTTTAATCAAATCAAAATTACAATTTATCCCTATAGATACTATTAAGTGATTGGATAGTATGGTATTCACGTAAAGAATTTCACTATGTAATGATTGAGTGAGTAAAGATAAATATTATCTTATGTAGTGAGTGAGTGAGTAAAGATAAATATTAGCTTAGACCCAATCTAAAGAAATTATGTACACTTATACAAGAACCATATGTCATTAATCTTATTAAATATGTAAATTTAAATTGATTTATATATATTGATCAAATTACATCTTTAGACATTAATATAACTATAACCTTGTATATATAGTAGAGTTCTACATCTCATATATCACATTTCTTATTATTACAACATCAATGACCTAATTATATAAATGACCTAGTTATATAAGGAAGATGTCATAATGTAATTATGTTATGGTTAGATAAATGGTCTGAACGAGTCTCTCAAATTTTGGTATTTATCTTCTTTAGGGTGATTTATAAAGTAAATTATACAATTAGATAAATTCAATAATATTATGGTTATTATTCAATAAATTTGTGAACTATAATGTGTTCATTCCTAGGCACTTGATGGGACCATTCTCCATATTTAAGGGCATGTGGAATTTGTTTGAATAGGAAACAAAAAATACATATACGATAACAGGAATGCCCAAAAATTACTTTGAAGTTGATTACACTTTGAACATTTCCTAAAGCCAATGTCCCTTTGGGTTTCAATATTTGTGTGCTAACTTATGTTAGCTTGGATTCAACGATTGGATCTTGGGTATCTTATTATTAGGAAGAACCATAATGATGTCTTCTACCTATAAAATTTTATCAAAATATTAGCACCATGAAGCCTAGTCCTCTATGTGTCTATACTTTCTACAACTTTACTCAATTTCTTCTACTCTAGTACCTAGATAGAATCTCCAATTGAGTGAGTGATTACAAGATTCCTAACAACCATTTTGAATACCCCAATTGTGGTTCCATATATTCTTACACATGTATAAGGAAAAGGTTCATCAACCACAAATGCCCTTTTTGAAACCCAATAATACCTCAATTTCAATAATGAGTGTGTATAGTGGTCTCAAAGTCATTGTTAGCCCAATAAGCAAGGTTCTAGGCATTGGGTACTAGAGTATGCCTTTGTGAATTACTCTAGTGAGCACCATCTTGGTGATACTATATATTTTTTCCATGTAGTATTTAAGTCATGGGTTTGCATGGATTCTCAAATGGAATCCATGGTGAAATCTCATTGGAGGTTCATTAAGGACCTAAATGTTGTCTATGTAAATCCCCCACCCAGTTCTCAATCATTTTTAATGGATACTCCAACCAATCTTTGCCCATCATGATTGACAATTGGTCAATTGTAAATTTCCTCTTCTCAGAAACACCTACAAACCCCGTTGTTTGAGTCAAAGTAGCTTTCTCATTTTTTTATTTTTATATGTGTGAGTTATTTATTTAGATTTGGTAGAACCATTAATAATATTATTTTGTAATGTTTCTTCCTTTCCATCAATGTTGGTGGATTATTTTCTTATGATCAGTTATTTCCCCTTATCCATCCAACCTTGCTCTTTCCCTATCCACTACATGGTATGTCATTTGTTTCAAGTGTTTTGTTAAAGAACTATCAAGTATGACGGTTCCTTGGCTTGTTCTCCCATCTCATGGGAGATGGCTTACAACAAGGTTGTCACTCTATTTTTAATATGCCATCTACATGAGGTGAAAACCAATAGTGGTTTCTTATTCAAGTCCTAGGAGGAATTTGAAGATTCAAATATCATCCAGGCCATCTTTGTTATTCTTGGTTTTGATATCAATACAACCGCATTTACTAGTTTGTTTTATACAACTAACACATAATAGTTCATCTACATGTAAAAAATACATCATACTCTAAGATAAATCTAATACTAGGATGAAGGAGTGATTAAACTTTCAAGGATTTTATGAAAGGGGTTAGTTTATAATATATAAACAAAATGATACTTCAAAATTACAATAACATTTATATATTAAGTATTGTGTCAAAGGTTTTTAAATTCAAGGATTAGTAAATTTAAGTATGTGGTTCTTGAAATGATTGGTCATAAATATATCCTATTATGATTTGAATTAATAAATTTTCTTTTTTCCCTTTAAGGTTTCCCCCTCATATATAATCATTCATATATTCAATCATGAATCATTATATGTTATGCGAAAAAGTATAATTGGTGTCTTTATTATCCAATTTGTAGAAATTGTTTTGATCTCCACAATATCCATATGATTTAAATACCTTAATACTTATTACATTCCAATTATATCCCTGAGATGTCAGTCTATATCATTAACACGTTTGGTATTGCTTTATTGTTACTGAATCATAAGATCTACTCTGTTATGGGTTCATGTCTAATTGAAACCCTAATTCATGATAATTGATTGTTTTAACCCCCCTCTTTACATTCAAATATATATTCCATTGGAAACTCATTTAAGATGTTGATATACATGTTGATGCTTATTAATGTTAAACCAACTTTGTTTGATCTTCTTTTTGCATAATTCTCTTTTATGAAATATATGGTGCCTTTAATATATTATTTCATTATTTCCCTTTGTATCTTTGTTTTTATTAAACTACAAATTTCTAGATTATTTTCTTTTGAAATTATATAATTAATAAACTATATTATACCATTAACATGCATTAAGCAACTTATAAATTTTTTTCTTATATATCACATATGTAGGGGTGTTGCATTAGTGTTTATTACTCTTTTCATCAAAGGGGTCATAATCATGGTTTACTATGTGACTGTAACATAACATAGTGGTTTGTGTTCACTAGCGGCAACCAATTCAAAATCATTCTCATCAATAGTGTCATCATCATGCATCTCAACAATAGGATCTAGACATCTACCTTTTTTTGCAGTGTCAATCCATGAAAGTTGGAATTCTATAACCATGTCATCAAGACAATCAACTAGGTAACAATCTTCCTCAATGGCACCTATCACCTTGTCTTTTGATGATGCTTTGAAGATGTTCAACTGGATCTACATGTGCATGAAAGTCGCATACATGGTTCTCATTCTCACATGTATCATTGCATCGTCTATTGACAGAAACGGTCTTTGTAAAATGGGATGCATGTTCCTGATGTCCTTTTCCATGTTCAACATAATGAAATCAGCAAAAAAGAAGGCAGATGTGCCATCATCATGTCTCACCAACACATCAATAATGTACCCTTGAGGTGTTCCCATAGAACGACCAGATAATGCAAAGTGTCATATTTAGTGTAGTCTATTGCACTTACATATCAAGATATATTGACATTCTTAAAATTTTGGACATGTGCTCTATTATTATTAGGGTTGAATGCATTACCATTTTATGGCAAGATATTTTGTCATACTTCTTATCTTTTTCTCTAATAATAATTACGATGATGTTCCTTCATCTCTTTTACATGCACTCTAAATAATTTCGATTACAATTTATTTTATCTTACCTCTATTTACAATTACCAAATATAATATGTATTGCAACATACTAGTAGTTGCAAATTTTTCTACTATTTGTTTTATGTATTTCCGGATGTCATTTACCACACAGATATGTGTCAAATTTTACTAGGAACAAGAGATATTGATTAAGAATTCGTTAACTTATATATACTTTGACATATATTTGAAATGGCCATATTCCCATGTCTAGGGATTAATATATATATATATATATATATATACATATATATAAGCCCATTATATTATGACATCACATGATTACAATCATCAATAAAAATATTTTACAGTTAATGGTGAAATGAACTACTTCAACTAGGGATGCATTCTTTCTAGGGAACTTGTTATTGAGAACTCCATACTAAAATATATACGGCTACATAGATTGGTGGCATGCAGCAAGTATTACTCGTGGGTGGGTAAATGGGTGGGTGTGTGTTTTACTAAGCATAAAAATAGAAAGAAGGCTAGTTTTGGTTTGTGGGATCATTTAGTCATTTCTAGACTAATATTAGCATCATGGAGTCTTGTCCTAGTTTAGTACGTGATACCAGACCTAATTTCCCTGCATTAGGTGAAGATCACATCAACATCTAGCATCAAAGTGAAGATCCGTGTACATTTCATAAGAGTATTTAGAAAAGGGTTGTCATATGACATGAGCTATGGAATCCCCTTTTCATATCAATTGTTTATTAGAACTTCGGTGTATAATAGCCATTTGGTCCTACACTGAAGAAGAAAAAAGGCAATGAGGCTATATAGTTGAGTCTTGATGTGGAATTAAAGTCACAAATTGGGTGAGGTGTACTCTAGATTTAGTCCTAATATAAGATGATTTTGTAGGTACTTATAGGATTACAAAAGTCAACATGATGTGCCTACTTTTGTAGGATCCATTCACTAAGAACTCCAAAGCTAAATTTGCTTGGTTAATGTATGGGTGACTAATAAGTGTACTTTCTAACAAATTTTCAACTCAAATGATGCACTTATCTAGTCCTTTTCTCTCAAGTTTTGGCTTATTTTACTTTTCTTTATGAGTAGTCCCTCAATACATATTTTTTGTTGGTAACTCAATATGATCAAGCTCTGTCACTCTTATCAAATTCATTAGATACAAGCAATGCACTTTCACTTTAATCTTGAATAGAGTTTATTTAATCTCCATCGTCAAGTTACGATATGTGTATTTTATCCTCATGCGATGTAACCTTGTCATTAAAGAAAAATAAATCCAAAATTCACACATGTATCATCAAATTTCATGTGTATTTGGGAGTGACTTGGAGTTGCCACAAGTGTCAGCAAGCTACACATTAATTGACTGCATAATTGGAGAAAGGAATTAATCATCTAAACAATCACGCATCATGTAAATAATCCATACATTATGTTAATGTCAAAAAAGACATTTACTGAATTCAAATGACTTCTAAATGATTAAATGAGGTGTCTGACCATATAATAAAATGAATTCAAGTTTTAGAATATTTCTCAGGATAAAACAAATAGGGAGAAAATAAGGGATGTTCCTAAAGGTCAAGATGTTGGTGAAGAAGCCTTTAGAGATATCATCACCATAAAATTACATATCAACTGTGTTAAGAAAAGGAGTCATGCTCCACTCTATCTAGAATAAAGCACGAAGTCTTTTAGAAATATGGAGGTTTCCATGTGATCTAGTTATGAGCTACAGTGGTTGATATACTTATTACTCCTCTTTACTTCTCATTTTTGGCTTAAGTTCCACACTTCATAAGGTATTCTTACAAACCTCACTTTACACCTAGATAATCCTCTAATTCCAAAATGTCATCTAAACCTTAAGTTTTAGTATGCTCATAAATATATAGAACTAACTGGCATTTACCAAAATTTGGGTAGAAATGGTAGTTACTAGATAATAAGGGTAAAATGCAATTTTATCATATCAATGATCAAAAAACTTATATGAATTTTTATGATGATCTATTATAAATAGAGTGGGTTCATGTTCAATTTTTTTCATGTTGCTCTCGTGCGAGTAGGTATGACAACAAGTATCTTTTGTGCAATTTTGCCAATTTAGAGGCTTGTATCATCATCAGATATCATCTTGTAAGTTTCATGAGGCTTGTTAAGTTATACCTATTAATGACCGAGTTCAAGTGTTTTAGAATCAGTTTATTATTGAAAATGAGATAATGAAGAAATTCAAGATGATAGGAATTATCATAGATGTTAGAGAGAAACTAGGAGGAGTGTTGTTATTGTGTCTGTAGATCTAAAGGTTGCATTAGTCTCAAGTTTGAAGGTTTTATCGATGATGATAGAATTACTTTAAAGAATTTATTTATTTTTTAGGTAATCCAGGAGACTAATTTATTCATCCTTCTCTCCTTGTGAAAGCCTCAGAGGAAGTACTTCTAACATCATTGTTACCTAAAGGAAACTAGCAGTACTATTGCCCTTACATATAGATAAAGTTTCCCTCCACTCAAAGGGGGATGAGAGTACTTCAAAAAGGAGTTGGGTTGTTTGAGATGCATCTTGGCCACGCTATCGGTAGCAGAGTTGTCCTACCTATTGATGTGGGTGATGGAGATTTCCATGCTTCCATCCAGCATCTTTCTAATCCATGCATGCCTAGGCGTCCACACATACTGTTTATCGCCATCTGGAGCCAAGGTGACTTGGGCGGAAATGGCGCAATCTGTAAACACCTCCATTCTTGTCTAGCCATTTTGAGCCGCCATATTCAAGCCAAGTAGAATCACCCCCAGCTCCACTTCAACAACATAGTTGGCATCCAGTTTCTTCCCCTAGCCCACAATCCACTCTCCCTCCTTTGTTCTATCTACCACCACTATAGAGGCCTTCCTTTTATGCACAACTGCATCCACGTTGATGATGATCATACCACCATCTCCTCCTCTAACCTATTGATTCTGCCCAAACATATGGTTTCTTCAACATCATCTTCCTTAAGTTCCCACACTCTATCTTCACCAATCTCTTCCTTTGCACAATGGGTAGCTCGGTATGTTCAAAGACTACTTTGTTTCTATAGGTCCAGATTCTCCAGCAGCCAGCTATAAATCTCTGGACATGTTCCTCCTTCTCCTTCATGTTTCGACTCACCCATGAGGTTAGGTTGTCTACAAGGAAGAAGGTATTAGATTTGTCAAGACCCATCTTTTGTCAAATATCCCTAGCATGCTTGCAATCTCTAAGCATATGTAGGCAGGACTCCTCATCAGCCCCACATCTAGTGCATCCTGGATCTATCGTGAGCTTTTTCCACCACCTCTTTTTTTGGTCATCAAGCCATCGTGAAGCACAGTCTAGAGGAAAATTTGCATCTTCACAGCCACGGTCTCTTCCCAGATAAGCCTATAAGGACCAATTTTAAGCAACTTGTAGGTCGAGGTCATAGAGAATCTTCTATCCTTGCTCAAGTCCCAAGTCCAGCTATCTCTGCCACCACCTACAAAAGGGGTCGGTAGTTTGAGGATGCACCAAGATCCTAGACTCCGATAAACATCTCTTGATGCAGTCCACATCCCATTCACCCTTAAGATTCACCATGTTCGCCACTTTGAGGTCCCACAAATCCTCTTTCACAAGTCTAATCATTTTGTTTGTCAGATTGGAGAAACTCATGACCCAATGGTCTCGCCAGACGTTGGTAGCCTCTCCATTGACCACCACTCTTCTATTGTGTTCTTCAACCGTATGCCTCATGTTGTACACATATCTCCAAAAAGGTGTGCCTCGCTGCCATGGCCTGTTGTTGAAGTTTTTGTATTTGGCATTCACTCCTCTACACAATAAAGTATCTTAATTCTGAATCATGTCCCAAGCAATCTTCATCAGTAGCTCCTTGTTCCAATCTTGGTTACTTACCAAGCCCAGACCCCCTCCTCCTTTCTAGTAGTGACATGATCTCAAGCTACCAAGGAAAGTGGCATGGGTTTGTGTCCTACCACCCATAAAAAACTATGGTTGATTTTATCAATCGTGCTACAGAGATTTGCATGCAAGTTGTTGGAATGCATAAGATAGGTAGGAATAGAGGCCATGATAGATTTGACTAGGCATTTCCTACCTACCAGAGAAAGCATTTTTGGCCACAAGCCCGTGACTCTTCCTTCAACTTTTTGGAGCACCTTAGTGTAAGTTTCCTTCATGATGTGAGAGTGAATTACTGGCACCCCTAGGTATCTGCATAGGTCATCAGTGGCAATAAAACCCAATCTTCTGCAAATATGTTGTCTGGTCCTTTTGGGTGTGCTCTTTGTGAAATAAATCATGGTTTTCTCAGCACCGATCACTTGACCATATGTTTCTTCAAGAGTTTAAAGAAATTCAAAAGCACCTCAATATTGCTAATGTCTACCTTTGCAAACATGGTGATATCATCTGCAAATGCCATATGTGAGAATGTCGGTCCATCCCTCACAATCTTCAGAATTTTCTATTGCCCCATATCAACCTGACTATGTATAAGTTGACTCAGACGTTCCAAGCGAAGAACAAACAAGTATGGAGATAGAGGATCTCCCTGCCAAAGTCCTCTAGACGCTTTAAAACTAGTTTGTTGTTTGCTATTTGATGGGATGCCAGTGTCACCCCCTGGATGGATTTAATGACATATAGAATGATGATAGTTGGCCACCCAACCTGTATCATAGTGTCCTGAATGAATGACCATGTCATTTTGTCATAAGCCTTATATAGATCGATCTTAATCACCATGAAGTCTCTGTGGCTAGTCTGACGCGTGTTATGGATCAGCTCCTGCACCATTATAATTTTGTTCATGATCTTGTTATCTGAGACAAAACTGGTCTAGTCCTTTGAGATCCAATCTGGAATAAAGCCCTTCATCTATTCTACAACAATCTTAGAGCACATCTTAAGGATGGTGTTGTTTAGAGATATAGGTCTGAGGTGATTGTAGATGCTAGGATTCTTGATTTTTAGGATGACCATAATAACGGAATCACACATCCCCGCATGAAGGGGGAGTCCCAAAAGGGCACTACAAATAGTATGAACCAGTGAGTTCTTGAGATTGTGCCAGTTTTTTGAATGAAATCAGCATCCACTCCATCAAGTCTACTAGTTTTGTATTTCTCCATACTCATTAAAGTGTTGCAGACTTCGACCTCATTGAGGACTTTCACAAGTTGATGTGTTGCTGAGTGGTGACACTTTTGAAGCTTACCAACATACTCCTCATAGCCTCCTGAGATGGAGTAACACTGGCGGTGAATTGAGCCCAAAAGAATTCACCCACCATCTATTCTACATGTGTAGTATTGCTTACCCATTGCCCTTCGACATTCATCAGGGCACTAATGATGTTTCACTGTCTTCTGCTTTTAATGATAGTGTGATAAAAATTGGTATTATGATCGTCTTACTATAACCAATTGATATAGCTTTGTTGTTTCAAATTTTCCTCCTCCTTTGCTAGAATCTCCCCATAATCACTCTCAAGGCTTGCATAGATTTCCTCCAACTCGCAACTATAGTTGGCAGCTAGCTTTGTTTGCAAATTTTCAATCTCAGCAAGGATGTATTGTTTTCTTTTATTCTTTGTGTTCTCTCTTTGTTGGTCCCTTATCATTAGGTTCGGCTTCTCCTTGGCTAACGCCTCCTGAAAATTTAAACTATCGTCCCAATTTTTATTCATCACCTATTGGAAACTATCCTCTATAGCCCATGTTGCTCTTATTTTGAATCTTCTGTTCAAGCTTCTCTTCTGTGCACCAACAATAAGAATTGGATTGTGGTCTGACTTCAGTCTAGGTAGGTGTTTGACCCCATAATTTCTATGAATTTGTAGCCACACAACATTAACTACACACATGTCCAAACACTCCATTAAAGCACCAGCTTTTTAAGTGAAGGGAGGTCCAGAGAAGCCGATGTCGTTCAGCCCTACATTGAGTAGAGCTTCCTGGAATTTTGTCGCCTCATTAAAGTTAAAATGTTTTCTTCCTTTCTTCCCTGTAGGGTCATTCATAGTATTAAAATCCCCAAACACAACTATTCCTTGTCCATGCTATCACTAATCTTGTTCAGATGTTTCCACAGTAGAGGTCTGAGAACTGGATTAGGACTTGAGCAAACCACCGTGCAATATGTCATGTTAACCCTACAATGAATATATTGCCTAGGACTTTCTAGGATTTCCACCATGCAATCATCCATGTTCCATAAAAGCCACATTCCCCCAGAGAAGCCTCAAACCTCCACTTTGTGTGATCTGGTGAAGCAAAGCTTTTGGATTGTGATGTCCACCTTCTCCACAGAGATTCTTGGTTCAAGGATAGAAACAAGCTTGACTTTATGTTTGTAGATCATCTCCTTCAACTTGTTGAGAGTGCCAACATTCCAGATGCCCCTTAGATTCCATACAATTGTACTGATCATTAAATCAACTTATAAGGAAGAAAATTGGTATGAGTCTCACTGATCTCCCCCTTTCGAATACCTCTCCCTTATCCTTTCCTCCTTTGTTCTTGACTATTGTCTAGTGTTGTAAGCATGACCCTTCATTTTCTCATTGATGCCTCTAATTTCCCTACCCAGGTGGTCACCAGTCCTATGGGCAGGTCCTCCCCCTTTTGTACTTGGAGTGTTGTTTACTTCTTAACTCTCTGCCATGATAACTGTAACACTCGGACCCACTTCCCAAGGCTCTAGTAGAGTTTCAGGAATGATGACTGGCCCCACAAACCACCACTAGCCTTAACTGCATGCTTTAATCTCACTCACGTGCAAGCCAGGATCAACTTCCCAATTGGTCACCCATCCTAGTACTACTCCAAGCTAAGCACACTTAACTATGGAGTTCTTTAGTAATGGGCTCCCGGAAAAGGAGGTGCACCTTGCTGATATGGGTAGTCCAATCATTCCTTTTAAGATCGTCTTATCCAAGGCCTCAAATCCTGGGATGTTACAATCTCCCCCACTTAGAATCTTGATGTCCTCATCAAGGCTCAACTATATGGCCTCATAATCTTTCCCCATTTCAGGGTAGACCCAAATGTCCCATGTACACCCAACTCCCGACCACAACTATGATGGAGCTTCCACTTACGTGGAATTGCGTGCACCACTAAAAATCCTAAAGATGGTAAGTCTTTAAGTTTAGCCTTGCTTATACTAGATAGAAAACTCCACCCATGTATGCTAAGATACGTGGAAGTCTTATCGCAGTATAGTTAAGGGTCGAATCCACAGGACAACGGTCTTGTTGCATGCAACAAGATGGAAAACGTATGGAATTTCACTTGGTTACTTACTAGCAGGCACTTATATTGAAAGTTGGATTTTGATGTTTTTAAACTAAGAACATGAAAAGTAAAGAAAGAAGGTAAATCTAATGAGTTAAACTATGATAAAAGATCACTAGGGTTGTGATCGGTTTTTCACCACCATTACACATCGATCAACACATGAAAAGCAAAACTTAACATGCAAAAAGAGTCCAGTCAGTTAGTATCCTTGTAGACTTAGCCTCCTTTTGGAGAATCTAACTACGAGAAGTGCGAGAATGTTGCAACGCCAACCATTCCCGAACAAATGGTCACATTACTTTACATCATTCCCCTCGCAAAGTGTGTTCCTCGACTTATCAAGGTTGCACTTCCATACGTCAACTGATTCCATTTCATAGTATGAAAGTGCAACGGATGATAGTGAGTCTACTCCACTTCTTGAGATACACTTCTAGATACCGAAACAGATGCATGGTGAGTACATGCACCAAGAACCAACATGCAAACGAGTTTCGAATCTAATAATACAAACGTAGACAATTCATACTAAAAGATAAAAGATAACACAAGTTGGAGATCAAGCAACATGCATTCATTAATCGTTTGATGTCGAACTGGTAGGGATAAGAACTCTATATTACAACCTAAGGATTACATTTACATGATATGAAAGCATGGGTAGCGGGGCTACTCCCCGCACCCTAGTGAGAGAGTCTACTCGCTCATAACTAGGACAAAGAAGGAGGCAAGAAGAGAGAGAGAGTGTGTGTGTCATCCCCACAAAGGAGGGAGGAAAGTCAACCCCTTGGAGAGAGAGAAACGATCCACCAGCTTCACAGGTTGCTTGATGACAAGATCTCCCTCTTCCCACCTTCTTTGGCGGAGAGAGAGAGAAAGCAGCTTCAAGATGGAGTGTGGGTCTCAGACCGGCAGCCCCAGGGCGGAGGATGGAAGTAACAAGAGCTCTGGAATGATTGAGGCAGCCTTTGGACGTCTGAAACTTGATATCTTGTGATGGACCCTTGGGGTCTTATTTATAGACCTTGAGTGAAGTCCAAACGGTTTGGAGACCGTTTGGACCTCAAGACCGTTTGGTCCTCAAGACCGTTTGGCTTCCATGCGGTCTTGGGACCGGTTGGCTTCGTGCGGTCTTGGGACCGTTTGAACTCCATGCGGTCTTGGGACTGGTTGGCTTCATGCGGTCTTGGGACCGTTTGAACTCCATGCGGTCTCGGGACCGGTTGGCTTCATGCGGTCTTGGGACCGTTTGAACTCCATGTGGTCTCAGGACCGGTTGGCTTCATGCGGTCTTGGGACCGTTTGAACTCCATGCGGTCTCGAGACCGGTTGGCTTCATGCGGTCTTGAGACCGTTTGAACTCCATGCAGTCTCGAGACCGGTTGGCTTGATGCGGTCTTGAGACCGTTTGAACTCCATGCCGTCTCGGGGTTGAGTTATTCTTTTATGATTTTTTTGTGTTTTTTCTTCTTGTATAGAAAGGAAAAGTTAGTCTGATGGTATATTTACAAAAAAGGGTAAAATTAGGATTATGTTTAGTTTAAACTTAGAAAGAGTATGAAAAACTAAGAAAAAGGACTAAGATAATCGTTCAAAATAGGAGGTTATCACCCCCCTAACTTAGAGCCTAGCTTGTCCTCAAGTTAGATAGAGCTGAGACATGCAATGGCGAGGCGAACTTATTTAATTAGGATTTCCATACTCTTGCTCCAATTCTTAACCTAAGTTCCCTTAAGGTCATATCGAGTCTTATTGCTTGCCTTGACTCTTTCAGATTTTGAGAGTTTCTTGGGTCTCAGGTTCTTTCCGTATCTCGTAGTTCGCCTTGGGACCACCTTTATTTTGTGCATGTTGTTGACTCTAATCAGCTTTATACCTCTCAGAAAGACCTACTGGAAGCTAGAGAGGGTATGATGGTTGGCTAAAGGCTTTGAGGTGTAGCTCCCCCTTCAAGTGGGGGAGGGGTTGTCTATGCTTTTAGGATCTCACTACCGGGCATGACACATCTGCCTTTGTG
Organism: Alisma plantago-aquatica; assembly: GCA_963693085.1. Lineage (NCBI taxonomy): Eukaryota > Viridiplantae > Streptophyta > Magnoliopsida > Alismatales > Alismataceae > Alisma > Alisma plantago-aquatica. The sequence goes on along the minus strand of OY856410.1, from coordinate 70,318,213 downwards.
AGGGCAGCTGAATGTACCGGACGGGTGAGTCCTTTACGAGCCTTTCATATATTTAGATACCTTAGGGTTTCACTACCGGGCACGACACATCTGCCTTTGTGAGGGCAGCGGAATATGCCGGCCGGGTGAAACCTTCATCGGTTCTTTATATAGATCCTTATTCATGGCACAACTCTCATAATTTTATTCGTCTCTCTGGCTTTTATTCGATGACTCACAGGCTTGGGTTTTGGGGTTTTGTTTGGGAATTTATTTTGGGCGGCCAAGCCTCTTTTATTTTGAAGAGAGGAAAGTTGTTCTTAGAGTTTTTCAGCATGCACTTATTTGGTTTGTGGTCCACTTGCAGAACTTCTTGATTTGGAAGTTGCCTGATTCCCCTCTCATTCTTGAGAGCTTGGCTTATTTCTACCTTGATTTTGACCTGTGGAGAGTCAAATAAAGAATTGAAGCAAAAGCATGCAAATCAATAGTGGAGTGACATTTATTAAATCGCCATTAAATGTCTAAGTGCTATTTACTTTTGGGGACTAACATGATTCTAGAGTTAAATGAGGGTGAGTCTACTCAAAAAGGGTTAATTAAAAAGAAAGTTAAAAAAGGGAAAGTGTATAAATAGAGAAAGGAAAAGAAGTAAGAGGGATGTAAAAATGATACCTCGCCCTTGTCTAATGTACCCCCCCCAACTTATCACTCACTCTGTACTCAGAGTGTCAAAGTGATAGGTTGAGGAGTAATTAGGACAAGGACTGTAGGCTAAGGTAAATCTGCATTTGCCCCGGGGGAATGAAGTAGGTTGGATGCGAACTGTCCTCGTAGAGCATGGTAATCCACGTCAGTCATCTCTTCTACTGGTCTTTGGAGAACGATGATGGTGTACATCCAGTAGAGGACGTGGAAGTCGCAGTCGTTCGATTGTCAGATTTGCTGGGGGCATTTGTGGCAGAAGGAAGGGCGGTGGAAATGCTCTTTGTCGTACGCCCTTGTATGCTAACTCAGAAAATCTATTAACTTGTCGGCGCACTCCTTTGCCACTACTTCAGTTGGCGTTTTTGGTGTCACGACGTAGTTTCTCTGTCGTGCGTTGTACTGGCTATCGGAACTGTTATATATTATGGTTGTTCCTTCTGGGAGATTTGTTTCCAGGAGCATCCAGTGTTCATGATAGAGGAAAGGTAACATGATGAACGTCGGCGTTGTATGCTGTAGATAGGATATCAGTGCGTCAGTTGTGCCAAAGTTCTTGAGCTTTAGAAGATCATCTTTCATATATGGGGACGCCATGTATGTTGTTGGGTTGTTTTGGCCAAGTAGAAACTGATAGGCGGCCATTAAACTTACAGAGAGCGATCCTTTGATTTGTAAAGTCTCTCGTAGTGTGTCTGTCATTACAAGAATGTCTCGAGACATGAATACGAGCCCATCTTTGTCGGCTGAGAGTCACGCCATAATGAGACGCAATTCGAGGTCGGAGAGACCTTTGCAAGCATCGTGATCAAAATCAAGAAAGGTTGGTTCGATGGCAGACAGAGGATCGATAGTGCTTGTAGCTTGCTTGGTATCGGCGACTGTCATATTGGTCTTTTCTGACTCCTTCAGAGTTTGTCGGAAGGGTCGCCGCTGCGGTCGCTGGATAGCTGAGAAGAGATAGCGAGGAACGTCATCTGGTGCCATAGTTGGGTCCTTGAAGAACCGCCTATCACAGATGAGCTCCATGGCATAACGTCCGCGTAAGGAATGAAAATCTTCAGCAACCAGATCGTGAAATGGGATTTCCTGGTTCAGCGCTTGGATGTGACGTATGGTGCAGAAAGCGCAATCCCCAGACCCCTCGGTGGCTTGGACTTGAGGGTTTATGATATTGAACCAAGGTTGGCTCCAATCTTGGCGAAGAGATGGGCGGGCAGCCCAAATTAATTTAAGCAGTCAGAAGGGTATACACCTTGCTTCTCCTGCTACTTCACTGACGAAGTTTATTGTGCCGGATGGTAGCTCGGCGCCACAGAAATTATACACCTTGGCATCCCGAGCCTCTGTATCCACAATCATAAAAAGTCAGGGGTCCGAAACTTGGAAAGGCACGGTCAGATAATGTGCCCGACGTGCTAGACCAGCACGCAGCCGGTCGATCGACTTTGCTCTTATGTCTTTGTATAAAAGGCCAATAGACAGAGCAGGCGAGGCGTTAAATACCGGTTGTTGCTGCTTAGAACTTCTGTACATTTCTATACTATTGGCAAGGAGGACACGGAAGATTCCCATAGGCATCGTGGACCGAGGTCGGAGGATGATGCGGAAGTCTTCACGTGTCAACTTACGCCTAGTTTTTGTATTATGATATTTTATGTCGTCCCCCGCCTTTGCATCGTCCACTATAGTGTTCAGTATAAAAATATCCTAAGCATCTAAAGTGGAGATGGCCACCATATCCAGGTGATGCATTTTGTGCGGCAGAGGTGGTGGCGGGGGAAGTTCTTATGGAGGGGGGGAAGCAGGTTGTTCTAAGGCCTGTTCATGGCCTGGTAGATCATCGTCCGAGTCGGAGGCAGAATCGAGGTCTTCATCGGTGTCTAAACTTACTCATTCTGCCTCACCCTCGTCATAGGGAGGAGGTGTGGAGAGAGGTGGGGCAGTTGTTTGTGGTGGGCTGGCACTGGTTTCTAGTATACACTGGTGGAACTCAGTGTAAGCCGCGTCTTTAGTAGCTTCCCCGATGGACCCCAGCGCGGAATAATCAAAGAATTGGTCCCCGTATGACATGTTGACATTATCGTTGTGTGGGGACTTGGGGTGATTGTCACTGTCGTGGTGACCTTTGTCGGAGCCTCTGTGGGGAGGTTCTGCTGCATTTCCAGGGTCCTCTCCATCATCATGTTTATCACCAGAAGAGGTGTTATCTTTGTTTGAATCAGCAGATGAGTCGGAGTCGTCTTCTTCATCATCATCGCCATCTGTGTCGTCCGCTGCCTTGTCTGCTTGTTTTTTTCTTGCGGACGTTTTGCACCGCCGATGGGTAGCTTGTAACTCATCGAAAGCCACTTGCAGATGCTCATGTGTTTCGAGCAGTGCATCATGGGATTCTTTGAGGTCGGTATATCTGCCTTCAGCGGAGAGGAGACGTGCTGTAAGAGTTGTAACTTGAGCACGTAGCTGCTGGATTTCATCCTTATTGGACTCCTCTTGGCGATGTTGTAGTTGTGTGAGTGTGCTGCTGATGTTGTCCAAGAACGTGCTCAGATCTTCTTGTTGTTGCTGGAGCACGCGGAGAGTCTCTAGTAGAGGCTGAGTCTACGTGGAGATATCATCGACTTGCTTTGTCGTTGCTTCTTGTTGACGCCGCGCTCCAAGGACCAGGTTCGGCAAGGTGTTGTAGTGACTGTTGATGTGCTCAACTTGCTTAGCCACCTCATCTTGTCGTTGCTGGAAGCCTTGGAGGATGGTAGGCAAGGCTCGGTGTTGTTCGTCGATCATGGCCACCTGTCGTGATAAACCCTGCACACAAGAAAAAATAGAATTTAATATATTAGAAGGATCGGTGAGGAGGTTTCGGACAGCGTCGAATTGACGGCCAAATTCCTCACTGATATTGGCAAAAGGGACCCCAGGAGCGGAAGGGTGGGATGGTTGGGGTCTGCGTGGGATGGTGTTAGTGTCTTGTAGAAGAGACACTGATGATGTCCTGAGCTGCGTAGTGACTGTGGATGTAGTCACCAACGGTGTCGGGGTGGTGGCGGATGTGAAAAGTGGTGAAAGTGGTGGTAGCGATAGTGATGGGGTGGAAACTACGGAGGTGAAAGGGAAAGTGGTGAAGTCGAGCATAGGGATGGAGAAGAGAAAGCCCGAAGGGAAAAGGGGTGATGAAGAGGATGTGAATGGTTGTGTGGATGTGATGGGGAAGAAAGGAGTGGTAGATGTTGGAATGGTGGAAGGTGGAGTTGTGGCAGCGGTTAGCTGCTCGTGTAGACTCTGAATGAAAGAGTCGATTGAGGAGGAGGTTAAGATTTCTTCATGGAGCTTCTCGGCCTCAGGATTTGGCATAGATGTTGGTGTCCCTGACATCTGTTGGGCCAGCAACTGCTTTCTAGAAGGTCGTTTGACGGGTATTTTTGTTGGTCGAGCTGTCGGGGTTGTGATGCTCAGCTCCGTTTGTCCCGTTGTATCTTTCTTTTCGGTTGTTTTAACCGAATCTAGTAGTTGTGAAAGCTCCTCATCAGAGAAGAGGAGTTGTTTGGTGTCGTACTGTGCTAGCTCCGAAAGCGGGATGAGTGTTCTGGATGACTTAACCATAGGGCATAAGACATAGTGTAGTTTTCCATCCTTTTCCTTGATGATGAAGGAGTTCTTCAGAGTTTGTTCATTGGTAAGGATGTCGCCCTTTAGTTGCGTGCAGCGGGGTAGGGGTCTATCCATCTTGAGGTATTTGATAATGGATGTGACATGCCCCCCCATGCAGATTTCTTTCCCCAGGCTGGAGGTTGATAGTTTCTGGATCAGCTGCCATCCGATATTGATTGGCCTTTCGTTAAGAATAGACCAGAGAACGAAAAGATCTGAAATTATAATGTTTCCCCATGTCCTGGGGAAGAGTGCGCCAGCAAGAATTTTGTGCAGGGTGCGCACAAAGCCAGAGTGTATATTCGACACTTTGCACGTCTTCGCGTCATAGGTGGGGATCCCAGTTAGAGATTTCCAGAATTTGTGTCTGTTGAACTCTGAGTGTTCGGTCCCCACCTCCATAGCTTTCCGCAGCTGGTCCTGGTTGTCAATGAAGATTATGTTCAACATATTTTCCATTATGACAACCTTGCTGCCGAAGAGTTGGGTGACGAGCCTTCTGTCACCCCCGTCCCGTGACCTATCCATGATGTCGACGGGCTCTTTAGTCAGAAAAGTGAAGCATTCTATAGTGGGTTCGGAGTAGGATACTTCAGGTACTAGACACAACCTGGCAAGGTTGGCTTTGTCTAGCACGTTGAAAGTGTGGTCCTATATCCCCATCCTACGCAGTATGCTGGAGCACACATACTTGGTGGGTTTTAGGGTTTTGTCAGCGGGGAGGTTGATTTGGATGAAGAGGTTTTCTGGTGGTGGTGTTGTGGTGGTGATGGGAATGAAAGTGGGGGTGGTAACAGGGATGGTGGTGGTAGTAGCAGGAATGGTGGTGGTAGTGGTGGTAGTAGCAGGGATGGTGGTGGTAGCTTTTACAAAGGGTTGATCCATGGCAGAGGTGGGTCGAACTTGTTTCCTTGCTCATTTCTTGGAGGGCTGCCCAGATGCAGTCTCCAGGACCTTGTGTTTCCCCTTTTGTTCTTTAGTAGGGGATTCCTCCTCGGAGTTAGGATTGTACTCCAATCCTTCATCATCAGAAGATGAGGTCTCAACTTCTTCTTCAGGTGCCTCAGCCAGGCACTTCTCGAGGCGATCAAGCTCGCACAGGACGTCCATTATTTTGATATTTGGAGGTGCTTTCCCGGTCCTTTTGAAGTCAACTCTTATCTTCTGGAGCCGAGCTTGTTTTTCCAGCAGCTCCTTTCTGTTCCAGATTTCAGGGTCTTCGAACTCGATGACGTTCTTTGCTGGTGATGCCATAGCTATAGAATGAGAAATCAAGAGTTAGAATAACATTTTTAGAAAGATTTGATTTTATTAATATTTATGTATTTTTGTATATTTATGGAAATTAGATGAATGTGCAAGGTCAAACGGTTTCAGGACCGTTTGATCTCAAACGGATTCAGGATCGTTTGGTCCCAAATGGTTTCACGATTGTTTGGTCCCAAACGGTTTCAAGACCGTTTGGTCCCAAACGGTTTTAAGATCGTTTGGTCCCAAACGGTTTCAATATCGTTTGGTCCCAAACGGTTTCAAGATCGTTTGGTCCCAAACGGTTTCAAGACCGTTTGGTCCCAAACGGTTTCAAGACCGTTTGGTCCCAAACGGTTTCAAGACCGTTTGGTCCCAAATGGTTTCAAGACCGTTTGGTCCCAAATGGTTTCAAGACCGTTTGGTCCCAAACGGTTTCAAGACCATTTGGTCCCAAACGGTTTCAAGACCGTTTGGTCCCAAACGGTTTCAAGATTGTTTGGAGAACGAAGCGTCGTGTGGCCATCGGCGAAGGCGACGATGAAAGTAAAACGGCGTAGCGACGGTGAATCTGGTGGTAAAAACGGAGATGAAGGCAGCGATGAAAATGGCGGTGGCTCTTTGTGATGGAGACGGCGGGGAAGACGGCGACGGTGGGTAGGGCTGTTGGTGAAAACGGCGAAGACTCCGATCGTGAAAGTGGAGCTGTCGATTATAAAAATGAAGATGAAAATGATAGCGGCGGAACCGGCAGTGATGGAAACGAAGGTGGCGTCGGCGTTGGAGAAGAGGGAACGCCGTGGTGGCGTCGATAACGAAAATGGCGGTGTGGGGGGGCTGCGGAAGAGAAGGATGGTAGAATTGCTGGACTACCTTGCAGTAGCTGGTAGCATCTACAGTGAAGAGGGCGTTTGAGACGGAGGTCGCGTGGAACAGGGGACGCAGAGTTCGTCGGCGAGTCGAAGGAAAGAAAGACGAGGGGGGTTTATATTTATAGGAAACGGGGGGGACCGGATAAAAACCCTAAGTCAAACGGTTGCAAGACCGTTTGGCTCCAAACGGTTTCAGGACCGTTTGGCTCCAAACGGTTTCAGGACCGTTTGGAGTCCAAACAGTTTCGAGACCGTTTGGCTCCAAACGGTTTCAAGACCGTTTGGAGTCCAAACGGTTTCAAGACCGTTTGGCTCCAAACGGTTTGGAGACCGTTTGGAAAGGCAAAGGTAGAAAAGATATTATATTTTTATGTTTGTTTTTTATTTATATATTTTTATGTTGTTTGTTTTTGTTTATTATTTTTTTGTATTTCCATAAGATAAAAAACAGGAAAATAAAGGAATGGAAAATAAAGAGAAAGGTTGAAATCTTGGGTTGCCTCCCAAGTAGCACCTTGGTCTAACGTCGCTGGCTCAACGAAGCTGTAATGATGTCATGTTGCTTGCATAGCATCTTTGATTTCGATGGTTTGTCTTGGTAATTTGTCTTCTAGAGCGTAGTATCTTTTTAAACGGTGACCGTTGACCGTTCTTTCTCCTATGTTGTTGTCAATAATAATGGCTGCTCCAGTTGGGTGGATATGTTTTATAGTGAAAGGCCTGGACCATTTTGTCCTAAGTTTTCTGAGAAACAACTTGAGCTTGGAATTAAAGAGTAGAACTTTGTCACCAACGGCAATATCTTTTCTCTTAAGGTGGCCATCGTGCCACATTTTTGTCTGCTCCTTATATATTCTGGCGCTCTGATAGGTCGTCATGCGGAGCTCTTCTAGCTCCTGTAGTTGAAGTTGTCTGTTTTCTCCCGCACTTTTAAGATCAAAGTTTAGCTGTTTGATGGCCCACCAGGCTTTGTGTTCTAGCTCCACTGGAAGATGACAAGACTTCCCATACACCAAACGGAATGGGGTTGTCCCGATTGGTGTTTTATAAGTAGTTCGGTATGCCCAAAGGGCATCAGGAAGTTTGGTGGACCAGTCAGTGCGGTTTTTGTTCACCATTTTTTCAAGGATCGCCTTTAATTGTCTATTAGATACCTCCACCTGACCACTAGTTTGTGGATGGTACGGCGTGGCGACTTTGTGATTGACTCCATATCTTTTTAGTAAGGCCTCAAAACTTTGTTCCAAAAAATGGGTCCCACCATCCGATATGATAGTTCTCGGAACTCCAAATCTTGGGAAAATAATATCTTTGAACAATTTGATGATAGGCTTGGAATCGCTGGACACTGTGGGAACAGCTTCGACCCACTTAGAGACATAGTCCACCGCGACCAAAATGTAAGAGAAGCCATAGGATGAGGGGAAAAGGCCCATGTAATTTACCCCCTATATATCAAAAAGCTCAATTTCCTGCCACATGGTGAGTGGCATTTCGTCTCTTTTTGATATATTGTCGGATAATTGGCATTTGTTACAGGCTTTCACAAAATCGTAAGAATCCTTTGATATGGTGGGCCAGAAGAACCCAGATTGTAAAACCTTTATGGCGGTTTTCTTGGCACTCATATGCCCCCCCCCCGTGGGTCCGGAATGGCAATGTTCTAGGATCGGGGTTATTTCTTCTTCTGGAAGGCAACGACGAAAAAGTCCGTCGGCGCAAAGGTGAAACAAGTAAGGTTCGTCCCAGTAATAGCGTTTTATGTCGTGAAGAAACTTCCTTTTATCCTGGTAGGAAGTGGATGGGTGGATAATCCATGTGGCTAGATAATTAATGATATCAGCATACCAAGGGAAATCATGAGTGGCCTTCATAAGCTGATCATCGGGAAGAGAATCCCGAATAGGGATTTTATCTTTTTCTTCAACCTCGATCCTGCTGAGGTGATCGGCCACAACATTCTCCACGCCACTTTTATCTTTGATTTCCAAGTCGAATTCCTGAAGCATTAAAATCCCAGCGGATAAGCCTGGGTTTGGCATCCTGTTTTTGAATCAGGTATCGGATGGCAGAATGGTCGATATAGATGATAACTTTAGAACCAATCAGATAAGAGCGGAATTTTTCAAACGCATAGATGATAGCCAGAAACTCTTTCTCCATAGTGGTGTAGTTTTTCTGCGCTTCATCTAGCGTTTTAGATGCGTAGTAGATAACATAGGGTTTCTTATCAATCTGTTGTCCTAGAACGGCCCCTATGGCATAATCACTTGTGTCGCACATGATTTCGAAGGGCTGCGACCAATCTGGAGCTCTTAGAATAGGTGCGGAGATTAACGCATCCTTAAGGGTAGAGAAACTTTTCATACACTCCTGATTGAATATGAACTCAACATCTTTGGTCAGGAGTTGGGTCATGGGTTTGGCAATCTTTGAGAAATCCTTGATGAATCTCCTATAGAATCCTGCATGACCCAGGAAAGCTCGAACTCCTCTTATGTCCTTTGGAGGTGACAGCTTTGAGATAACATCGATTTTTTCTTTATCAACCTCTATTCCCCTATCACTTACCCTGTGTCCGAGGACGACACCTTCTGTTACCATAAAATCGCATTTTTCCCAATTCAAGATAAGGTTCGTTTCCTCACAGCGTTGCAGAACTTGTCTAAGATTTATTAAACAGTTGTCGAAAGAATCTTCGTACACTGAGAAATCGTCCATAAACACCTCCATGACGGATTCTGTTAAACCGGCGAAGATAGTAGACATACATCGTTGGAAAGTGGCGGGTGCGTTACATAGCCCGAACGGCATTCTTCTAAATGCATATGTCCCAAAAGGACATGTGAAGGTGGTTTTTTCCTGGTCCTCTGGGTGTATGGGTATTTGGTAAAACCCGGAGTAACCGTCGAGGTAACAAAAATATTTTTGGTGAGCTAGGCGTTCCAGGACTTCATCAAGGAAAGGTAGAGGGTAGTGGTCTTTCCTTGTGGCTTTGTTCAACTTTCTGTAATCAATACACATTCGCCATCCAGTTACAGTCCTGGTAGGCACTAGCTCAATTTTGTCATTTAGCACTACAGTAGTGCCCCCTTTTCTTGGAACAACCTGAACGGGGCTGACCCACTGGGAGTCAGAAATAGGATAGATCATGCCTGCTTTGAGTAATTTAAGGACCTCCAGACGCACTACCTCCTTTAGATTAGGATTTAGTTTTCTTTGATGTTCTCGAGAGGGCTTGAATTCGTCAACCATAGGAAGTCTATGCATACACAGGACTGGATTTATGCCCGTTAGGTCAGTTATCTTATATCCTATGACCTTTTTATGCTTCCTCAACTCGTTCAGAAGCTTTTCCTCTTGATCTCTTGTAGGGGTGGAGCTGATGATGACTGGGCATAGTTTTTCTTCATCTAAGAAAACATGTTTGAGCCTTGTAGGTAAAGTCTTCAGTTCAGGGGCTTTCGGTGGCTCAACTGCTTCTATAACAGTAACGGCTTTAAGTTCTTCAAAAGTGGCCTTTGGCGCTTCTTCAGCCTTTTCTAGATGTTGGAGGCACTGTTGAACTAATTCATTCGCTGAGAATTCAACCTCCAAATTGATTAGAACATTTTCAAGTTCGTCAACTGGCTCGGAGATTTCCAACTGTGACATTTGTTGAATAGCATCAAGGAGGAAAACCTCCTCTTGGATGTTGGGCCCTTTCATACTATTAAGGACTCAGAATTGAATTGCTTCTTTTTCGAGCCTAAGAATGATGGTACCAGCTTCAACGTCAATCAACACTCTAGCAGTAGCGAGGAATGGTCTGCCAAAAATGATTGGATACCTCAGGTCTTCTTTAATATCCATGACAACGAAGTCGCACGGTACGTAAGCATCCTTGCCTATCCTTACCAGAATATCTTCAATGATCCCCAAAGGTGCGGTTATAGTGGAATCAGCTAATTGGATAGTCATTGATGTAGGCAGCAACATTGGATTCCGAAGGAACCTGGGTCCTTCTTCTATTTGGGAATCTTGTTTAAGATGATGTCCGAAGTGGTCTGAGAAAGCTTAACAGTTTCCTGCTCCTCGGTGATGTATTTTCTTGATAGTAAGTTCTTGAGGTATTTCGCCCAGGCTGGCACCTCAGAAAGAGCATCAAGGAGCGGGATATCAATGTATAGTTTCTTCATTGCCTCTTTGAACTTTTGAAACCTGGTGTCCATCTTTGTTTCTCGTAATCTTCCTGGGTACGAGATTCTTGGTTTATACTGCAAAACTTCAGGTTCTGTGGACACTTTATCTTTTCCCTTTGTGCCCTCTGAGGGCTTCTCCATTCCTTGTTGTGGGCTCTCATTTGTCATGAAAGCAGGGGTATCATCATTATCCAGGGTGATCTTGGTAGTCTCATGAAGAATGCGTCCAGATCTGGTGGTGACGGCATTCAACTGCTCATGTCTGTTTTGTCCGTGCTTAGGATTTGATTCAGGCTGCCCAGCAAACGTACCTGCTGGGGGCTTCAATTGTGCAGCGATCTGAGCAAGCTGAGCTTCAACTGCTTTTTGCTGAGCCTGCTGGTTAGCTAGCATAGTTTGTTGTGATTGTAACATCTGCCTGATCAAGGATATTTCATCTTTCGGTTGGGCAGGAGCATTTTTCGGAGGAATTGGTTGCTAGGTTTGTTGAGATTGTTGGGGTGGTAATGCCAGCTGAGGTTGCTGAGTATGCAGTTGTGGATGGAGTGGAGGATGAGTGTACTGGTAGTAGGCTGATTGGTTCCTGGGGTAGTTAGCCCTAGGAAAGTTACTCTTGGAATTCCCTTGGTTTTGGTTGAAGTTGTTTGGGAATCTAGGTGTTAGCCTACTAGTAGATCCCCCCTGTGTTTGATGCTGAGGATTGGCAGTCCCAGTATGGTTTCCATACTGAAACCCTGGATGATTCCTTGGCTGATTAGGGTTGTAGTAGACTTGCCCAGGGATAGAGTGGATAGAGTTAACTTGTTCTGGTAATTGCTCTTCCGACTGATCAATGATAGGTTCATATGGTTGTGGTGGTGGATGCAGATCCATCATCACATTATATAGCATATCGCAGGAAAGGGTCGGATGGTCAGAAGCGTGACAAGCCTCACAGGATCTCGTGACGGCTTTGACTTGTTGAACTAGCGGAGTTTTCTTCTTATCGATCTCTCCGAGAGAAGTATGGAGAGCTTGATGTTTATGAACTATGGTTTTCAGGACTTCAGCTATTTCTTTCATCTCTATTGATTCTTCAGCTTTGAAAATTTTGAGGACGCCTTTATTGGCTGACCGTCCCCAGTTGGACTGGTTTTCAGCTCCGAGAGTAACAATCTTCCATGCGTCCTCGTAATTTTTCCTCATGAAGTTTCCTCCAGAAGAGGAATCTAAGAGCTGTTTAATATCTTTGCTTACTCCCCGGTAGAAGGTTTCTATCAGTTGATTCTGGGAGATTCCATGATGGGGGCATTTACGTAGAAGTTCTTTAAATCTCTCCCATGCTTCAGCAAGGGTTTCTCCAGATAGCTGAGAGAAGTGATTGATCTTCCCTCTGATTTCATAGGTCATTAAGGGTGGAAAGAACTTCTCTAAGAACTTTTCCTCAAGAATTTTCACTCAATTTGGAGTATGTTTGATGAAAAGGTGAAATCGGGAGAGAGAAAGTGTGTAGAACCTTCAAAATATTAAATAAATGCATAAATAACTTCAACATGTAAATTGAAGGCAAATTCATATTTAAGGCACTTAATGTGACTTTTTGGGCGAAGTATCGTAAAATTTGGAGAATCTTATAACCATTAATGATGAAAGAAAGAGAAAATAAGATTTGTTTATTTAACAAAGAAAAAGTTCTCAAAGGCAAATCTAATTGCATATACATATTCCACTTATCAAAAATATGCTAGATGTCAATTTTCAACTAATTTGGAGCATGTTTGCCCCCCTCAAATGAGGAGAGAGAAAAAGGAGAAATTGATGTATATACACTATATTCCAATTTGATTAAGAATTCATTTAACCAGTCAAGTGGATTTTAATCAAAATTATTTTTGCTTGCATGATCTCGACCATTGGATCTGTGATCTGACGGCCATTTGTCGTCGTCTAGCTCGTGACTAGAAAGGAAACAGGAACATTTGGCACACAATTTTTAGATTCTTGCTCTCTGATCCACTTCCGTCTGAGATTTTTGTTCCATTTTGTTCTAAAAATGATCACACACCCATGCATTCCTTACTTTAACCATATGGTTGCGTATTTTGGAAATGCCTAATCTTAGGCTCCATGGTACCTCAGTCAACTTGGGAAAACCCTAGATACACGCCCATATCTATAAATAGTACCCCAAAACCTTCGTCCCCTCTTACTCAACTCTCCTATCCGCTTGATTTTCTCATTGCTCATGTGTGTGGATGACAGGAAGCTTGGAACGAGTTCTGGTTTGTGCGGCTAGGGTTGGCTTCTAGTGCCACCTTGGTTCGATTGCTCACACCACTAAATTTGTGGTACTCTTCTTCTCCTTTCTCTGTTCTTACTTTCTCGAATTATCATCCGTGTAGTTTTGCCCAAATCTAGGCTGAGCTGCTCAAGCAGCCATGGCGCCGGATCAGCATGCCGCGGTGAATATGTACCCGGGCCCTGTACACACCGCCCGTCACACCCTGGGAATAGGTTTCCCCCGAAGCATCGGACCAAGGAGCAAGCATTCCTTATGTGTACCCCGGGGCGGGGGGCACAAAGGCTTTTGGTCGTCTTATTGGCGCATACCACAGTGAGGTCTGCGACTGGGGTGAAGTCGTAACAAGGTAGCCATAGGGGAACCTGTGGCTGGATTGAATCCTTCGCGACCTACTATATTATGTCCCACTTTTCCATTTTCCTACTTGTTCATCAATCTCCAATCAAGACAAAACAAAGCGGGCACTAGGGTTCGACGTGAAAACATCCGATCCCATTCCGAACTCGATATGTGGAATAAGAGGAGGAAGAATCCTCTTGGCAGTTTTACTGCTTTGTCTTTTCTCGTTTGTTCTTTCTCTATTTTCTCGCTTGAGGTCACAATGGTCATTTCGCCATCAATTCTTTTGTTTTGAGAAAGTCAGAGCTGCGATTTTGACTCATGACTTGCCCAACTTTGATTGGGCCAAGTCAGTGAGTCGGGCCCCGCTCTTCTCCTTTTCTCATGAATTTCATCGCTTATATGTATTTTCATCATTTTTTATTGGTCCATATTGGAAAATCATATCTTTTATTCATTTGTTCAAAAATTAAAAGTAAATATGTTTTGGAATTAAAAAAAATTCAAGCTCTATAATAAAAATACTTTTGAGGTTTGGTTTTGAGTTTTTTCAAAAGGTGTTTTCTAAAAATGATTTTAATACATGACAATCACCAAAAATACATTTTAATCACCATAACTCCAAAATTGACAAAATAATATGTTTTCTTAATCAAGAGAATCTAACAATATCAATGGTGATAATTTTAGAGTCTAAATCAAGGTTTTGATCAAAAAGTCAAAAAGTTAGGGTTTCATTACATTAATGCATATGAAAAAACCCTAATACATGACTATACATTGAAAATAGGAAAAGTGGACCTTGGACTCAATTAAAGTGGTGAAAGTGAGTAATTGAATTCATTAAGAGAGGTATTTGCATTCCTTGCACCTTAATTTGGGAATATTTGCAAACCTAACATAATTTCCCTAATGAGGCACTTATTAAACCCTAATCTCTCTTTTGATATTTCTTTTGCTATTTTTGCCTCTAAATCAGTATTGATAATCTATTCCTTCGGTCTTGCACCCGACTATAATTGTCATAGTTCTTTAAGCATGTTGGTTTTATTAGTCTATGTAACTAGTGTAGTGGTACTTTTGTACAACCACCCATAGATAGGGCATGTGTTAATTCGTCCAGGGGAATGTGTTACTCTCCCCAATATAAAATATTTGATAGGTGATTGGAATGTGTTACTCTCCCTCACCTATTTGTTTGAGATTTGGTAGGTGCCTCAACCCTACTTAGTTAAGGTAGTCAATATTAATTATGCATGCGAACCTTTTATTATTTTTGTTGTTATGGCAAGAATCTACTTGATTATGCCTCATACCTTTGACCATCTTCATCTTATGATGAAATCTTAGTCTTTATTTCCATGTTATTTCTTATCTTTTGTCCTTGTTCATTATCTCAGACACATATCTTGCTTCTTTCTTTTGTTGGGTGCTTTCCCAACCACCCAGGGTTTGATCAAGGTGTTGAACAAAGTCAAGAAGATCAAGTTCAAGAGTAGATACCCGTTTTACTATCAAGGATGACTAGGTTGCTTATTGCTAGATCATAATAGTATTCTTTTCAATTTTTCTCTTTTAAGAAACTCATGTAGTGAACTGAGTTCAAAAGGAAATGTAATATATTAGTTTCCTTTCTGCTACTATTGACATTTTACATGTATCTAAAACATTCTTATTTACTTGGATTATTATGCATGCATTCCACAATGTCTATTATTCTTGGAGAAAGTGGATGTTTTGTATTTCCTTTAAATTTTAGCAAGGAGGTGATCTCGCCTCTTTACAGCATGGTATCAAAGCCTGTTGAGAAACTACTAGGGTATAAGTTGAAAGCAAGTTGTCTAAAAATGATCAGGGTCTGGGGGCTGGAAATATTTTCCTCTTCACCACTAGCTTGGTTTACGAGCACTCCTAGATCCATATAATACCTGTCTGGCCTAAGCTGATATAGACTGTCCAAAATAGTATGCCCAGAGGCAATACTAGCCTTAAATATCCTTGTTGTCTACTCCTGGTTATCTTATGTTATACCCTTATCTTTTGGGAAGGGATATTTGTTTGGAAGCATGAACAACTCCTCTTCAAGAGACTCCTCTGGCAACACCGACAACCGGGAAACTCTGGTAACTCCATCAAACACCAAAATAGTCCCTACTGCCCCTGTAGGCACACCTCTTTTGACCCCTGAACAAGAGTTGATCATGTTGCACCAGCTGTTGTCGACTACCCTGGTGGGACAACTCTCCAATGCTACAGCATACATTGGATGGGCCAGCATGGGTCTGGTGGATGGGTATGGCTCGTACCTGCGATACTTCAAGCATGACCTAGGAGCAGCTCCTCAAACTATTCCATGAGAAGTACATTTGCCCCGCCTATCTGAAGAGGAAGGAAGCGGAGTTCTATAGTTTGTGACAAGGAAGCATGAGTGTCTCCAAGTACTTGTAATGTTTCCTCCTCTTGGAGCGCTATGTTGTGTATCTTGGAACTGAAAGAAGATCAACCTTGTTCCTAGAGGGTTTGAGCTACAGTGTTGGGTGTAACCTTGTTCCTCAGGTACCTCTGACTTTTCAACAAATAGTAGATAAGGCTTTGGTGATAGATTCTTACCCTAAGTTCCAGTCTTCTGGGCACAACAACAATAACAAAAAGAAGAATGCAAGTGGAAACCAAGGGAGTGACAAGTGCAACTGTTGCTTACATTCTCACCCTCCAGGAAGATGCCCTGTTGGCAATGGTCAACCCCGTAGAGATGATCGACTTGCACCCATATGCCACAAGTACGGCCAAGTTGGACACATCTGACTTAACTTCCCCAAGCTTCAACGAGGGCAAGCCCCAGCTCAGCAGCCTGCTCAACAGCAGCAACAGTGATAGAATCTGCCTCCAAGAAACAAAAACAACCAGAACTGGCAAGGCCGTCAACCACCTATGGAGAGGCGGAATGGTAGGTTGTTTGTTCTTAATGATAAAGAAAATAATGAAGTCATTGAAGATACTTTACATCTTAATATGCCAATTGTTAAATCACTCTTTGATTCTGGTTCATCAAATACATTCATATCAACTCAGCTTGCTGCCATGTTAGAGATAGAATCAAAATATATGGATCATGTGCTAGATGTTAAAGCCCCTAGTGGTAGGATCTTCTCTTCTTATCTCAAACTCCCAACCTTAGACATTTGTATCTCTGGGAGGATGTTTCCCTCAGATTTCATCTTGCTTGACACCACCACCTTTGATGTTATCCTATTGATGGATTGGTTGAAGAAGTAGTTTTATTCTGTGAAGAATTGTAGGTCAGTTTGTTGCATCGTGATGAGGGAAGGATGTGTGTTAAGGGTAGGAAGTGAGAGGATCGACAAGTTATCATCTCTGCAATCAAAGTCGAAAAGCTTGTCCCGCAAGGGTACAGAGCACTTTTTAGCTTATATCATCCTTGATGCCACGCCTCTTGCTATTGATCATATAGAAGTTGTGAAGGACTTCCCTGATGTCTTTCCTGAGGAGTTGTCTGGGTTGCCCCTAACTTGTGAGGTGGAGTTTTCCATCAAAATGTAGTTTCCATAGTGGAAAGGTCCGAAGACTCCGTCTGAGATATGTAGTTTCCATAGTTTAGCAAGTTACTATCAGAGGTTTATCAAGAGTTTTTCTGAGTTAGCTCTCCTTCTGACAAAGTTGTCAACAAAAGAAGTCAAGTTTGTGTGGACACTAGAATGTGAGGACAGTTTTTAGAAGTTGAAAGGATGTTTGACATCTGTTCCTATTCTTGTGTTACCTGTTGAAGGAAAACCCTACATCATTTTCACATATGTTTCTAAGTAAGGATTAGGGTGTGTCTTAATGCAAGAATATCGAGTGATAGCATATGCTTCGTGTTAGTTAAAACCTAATGAAGAGAATCGGGATACACATGATTTAGAGCTAGCTGCTATCGTGCATCCTTAAAAAATATGGCGACACTATCTGTATGGAGTGAAGTTTGAAGTTTTCTCAGATCATAAAAGTTTGAGATATCTTTTGACGCAGAAGAATTTGAACCTGAGGCAGAGAAGATGGATGGAGTATCTCAAGGACTATTATTTTACCATAAATTATCATCCTGATAAAGAAAACATAGTTGTTGATGCTTTAAATCAAAAGAAAGGTGTGGTCTCTGCTGCTATGAATCTAGAGTATGTTTCTTATTGGAAACTACAGACTGACGATAAAGAAGATGCTGAGAAGTTGTGTGTTCACATGGATAGTTTGACCATTACACAATCTTGGATCTCAGTAGTTGTTCTGCACAACTAGAAATTTATGAGCTTGATGAGATGAAGGCCTTAGCTGAGAAGCCACAATTTGAATTTTCAATTGGTGTGTGTGGTGTTGTTTGTTTCTGACAAAGGTTGTGGATACCTAAAGTTGGGAACCTACGACAGAAGGTTTTGAGTGAAGCCCATGAATCTAAGTACAATATACACCCTGGTACTACCAAGATGTACAAGGACCTGCAACAAATTTTTTGGTGGAAGAAAATGAAAAAGGATATCGCTATGTTTGTTGCAAAGTGTATGATTTGTCAGTAAGTCAAGATCGAGCATCAATGACCTGGTGTCTTTTGCAACAGCTTGAGATTTTGGAATGGAAATGGGAGAAGTTACTATGAATTTCATCACTAGTTTCCCTAATATCAGGAAAGGTTATGATGTCATGCGAGTAGTGATTGATCGACTTACCAAGTTTGCCCACTTTTTGCCTTTCAAGTCCACCAACAAGGTTGATGAGATGGCTCAGTTGTAGATGGATTGGATCATTCGTCTGCATGGAGTTCCTAAAGTGATAGTATCAGATCATGACCTGAAGTTTACCTCTCGTTTGTGGAGTCAGATTCAGGAAGAGATGGGAACTGACTTATGTTTCAGTATGGCTTATCATCTACAAACAGATGGTCAATATGAAAAAATGGTGCAAATCCGGAAGATTTACTTCATGCATGTGTTATGGATTGGGAAGGTGCATGGGATAAGTATCTTTCATTGGATGAGTTTGCTTACAATAATAGCTACCAAGCTAGTATTAGTATGCCACATTATGAGACTTTGTATGGAAGACCTTGTAGTTCGTTGTTACACTGGGATGATGTGGGAGAACATGCTCTAGTAAAGTCTGATGATATGTAGATTATGATAGAGAAGGTTTAGTTGATTAAGAAGCGTATGAAAGCTGCATAAGACCGACAGAAGATGTATGTAGACAAGAAGAGGTATGATGTGAGTTTCCTAGTAGGTGATTATGCCTTCTTGAAGATCAAGCCTATACGTTCTATTGGAAGATCTAAAGTTAAAGGAAAGCTTAGTCCCAGCTATGTTGTACCATTAGAGACCTTAGATAAGGTTGGAGACTATGCATACTGTTTAGCTCTTACTCTTGCTTATGACGAGATCCATAATGTGTTTCATGTCTGTGTGCTTAGAAAGTATGTGAAGGACCCTTCTCATGTACTCACAACTGAACCTTTGGAAATTCAAGAGAATCTGACTTATGAGGTGTAATATACCAAAACTTTGACATATTCTTTTTTTGGCCCTTTCCCAATATTTTTGTATCATTTATATCCTTTTTGGCCTTGATGCTTAAATTGTGCAATTTATAGTGGTTTGGTGAACATTTGTTCAATAATAATACAAATGGAATGGTTTATGCACAAATACCTCAGTGAAATCTTATTTAAGGATCTAAAATGTAAAATCACCACTTTTGTAGAACATTGGTTTATTCATTTGTGCTAGAAGTGCAAGGCCTTAAACCTTGATTAATGTATTAAATAAGCTTAATTACCATAATTAAGCTCTTTAAAACTTAATATAACTTTTTTATGTGATTTGAAAACATAAAATGATCCTAAGTTTCAAATTTGGTTCGATTTGGATGTTGTTTGTGCAAGCTATGCAATTTTAGGTACATTTTGGACTTTTATGCAATTTACCCAATTAGGAGGTTTTCTTTGCAAACTATCACCTGAATTTTAATCCTTAGATATTCCCTTACCATTATCGAGATTTTTAACCATGGGGCACCTAGTTTCACCTTGGTTTGAAGGTGTTACTTTACAAGGGCATTATAGGAATTACCATCTTTATAAATGTGGTTATCTTTAAAAGCTATCAACCAACGGGGTTATTTCTTTGTTTGAAGGACGGTGGGGATGTCCTAGAAGGCTCCAGGGGCTTTTAGGACCGACCTTTGATATACAAGAAGAGTCTATGAGCTATCCTCTTGCATGGCCATGAAGCCCTAGCCTAAGGACACATGGAAAGTCCCATAGACACCTCATACTTGCCCCCTTCTTTATAAAGCCATGCCTACCCCTTCCCACCTCCCAATCCAAGAAGAAATCCTCTCCTTCTCTTTCCCACAGCTTAGAGCATCGTCTCCTCTATGTTTGGCCACAAAGTTTCTGTCCCAAAGTAAAAGAGGGTGCCTACCTTGGTGAAGAAGGCTCCTAGGGTTCCAAATTTCTCTATTTAGGATTTCTTAAGCTCCTCCTTGGTGATTTTGACCAAAACTAGTAAGAATACTCCCTTCCTTCCCTGTTTTCATTCTTTTAGTATTCCTCCCACCTTCTTCCCAGTCAGAACCATGACCTTCCATGGTAAAACTCCACCTAGAACCCTAAAACATCTCATCTCCATGCTCTTTTGCTAGGGTTTGTGCACCTCTAAAGTGGAGAAGGTGATCTTTGTTCAAGAAAGGAGATTGGCTTGGAGCAACCAGACCATCTAATCTCAGTATCCTTTCTGTTTGGACCTTATTACCTTCCTAGAGGCAAGTTTTGTTAGCCCCCTTCTCATATATTGGTTACTACATGCTTAAAAATCATGCATCTATGTTTAAAATTGATGATTTCCATCTCTTTTTACCATGTTCTTCTAGGGTTTTGGTTTCTTGTTGTTTTACCTTCTCTAGAAGTTCTAGTTTGGTTACCTATGCAACTTCAAACCTGATCTTGGGACAAATAGTGTTTTCTCCCTCTCCCTCTTTCTTCAATTATCTCGATCAGTTTGATGATGTGGCAATTTTCTTATTGGTCAATATTGTAAAATTCATATCTTCTAATCCGTTTATCCAAATTTGACAAATAAATATGTTTTGGAATGTAAAATTAATATCTATATAATAAATATATTTCCAAGGTTTGATTTCATGGTTTGACGAAGATTGGTTTTTGTAAAATGAATTTGATGCATAAAATCAATAGAAATTACATTTTAATCATCATAACTCCAAAATTAACATAAAAATATGTTTTCTTCATCAGGAGAACCTAATAAGTTCATTGGTGATATTTTCAAAATCTAAATCTGAGTTTTTCTAAAAAGTTCTGAAATTAGGGTTTATATACATTAATGTGCACTATGTACTCTAATACATGTTAATACATTGAAAATAGGCAAAGTGGAACTTGGACTCAATTAAAGTGGTGAAAGTTAGTAATTGATATCATTAAGACAGGTATGTGCATTCCTTACACCATATGTTGGGATAATTACAGCCAAACCTTATATTTCCCTATTGAGGCTTAAATGAACCCTAAATCTTCTATTCTTGAATCCTAATGTTGTTCATGCCTCAAATCAGATTATAATTTCTTCTTGTTTGGGTCTTATACCCCACTGCCATGCTTATTGAATATTATGACTACTCTTGTCATGACTACTTTTCTAGCATGTATAATTATGTTCTATTTAATTTAAAGTAGCAGTACTTATGTACAACAACCCACAGAGGGCATGTATTTAATCACCATGAGGAATGTTTCTATTCTCCCCTATATAATTGTGTAGGTGACTGGGAATGTCTTATTCTCCCCTCACATATAGGTTAGAGGTATGGTAGGTGCCTCATCCCTACTTAGTTAGGTAGACATAATTATCTTACATGCAAATCATTTCTAATATAATTGTTAATGGCAAGTTTCTTTTGAATATAGCCTCATACTCTTGTTTTGTTCATCTTATGATCAAATCTTAGCCTTTACTTTCATGTTATTTCCTTATTTTTTGTTCTTGTTCATTATTTGACACACACCTTGTATTTCTCTCTATTGGTGGGTGATTTCCCAACCACCCAGGTTTAGATCGAGGTGTTGAACATGAATAAGGAGAACATAGCTTCCAACATGGACCTAGCTGTTATAGATGTTGCTTGGAGACAAATTTGAAGAAGTTTAGACTTCCCTCTACTTAGATCCTTATGTTGTATCATACATGTAAACCCTTATGGGAGATTATGATATACTTTTGTAATCTTTTGTGAAAATTGAATATAGTCATTTGTTTAATTCCATTGCTACACTTTGGTCTTTTGCAAAGAATTTATTGAAATTTGAAAATGTTACACCTATTCCAGCATACCTTTAAGTGTGTTTGAAATGGATGTTTAATTCTTCAAAAAATTTTTAGTAAGGGGGTGATCCCGCCTCCTGACAGCATGGTATCAGAGCCCATGGTAGTCGGAATCTGACTATTTCAATTTTGTCTCCCTAGTTAGAATACTTGCCTTACCTTTAAGTGACATGTTCACCCTAGAGTTGATCAATAGATGATGAAGGGTTGATTTAGGATCCTATAGTTTCACATTAAAATAATGATGAATATATTCCTAAAATACTTACAACTAAAAGATGCATAAGTAACCATAGTAACTTGAGGTTGTTTAGCTTGGACTTTAGGCCGCTACTAGGACATGAAGTCAAAAGCAAAGGTGTCTAGAAAGGATCAGGGTTCGGGGGCTGGCAATATTTTCCTCCACACCACTAGCTTGGTTTACGAGGACTACTGAATCCATATGATACCGGCCTAGCCTGAGCTGATATGAATTGTCCAAAATAGCATGCTTTTAGACAATAGTAGCCTTAGACATCTATATGATTTATCTTTAGGGACCCTAATATGTTGAGCTAGTCTCCCAGGTGTAATGAATTGTTTGATGGATGTCCAATATAGTTCCCTTATGACCCATAGAACCACATGTTTGGATAGTTATCCCTAGAACCTAGAATTTGAAGTTTGGTGTTTAGTAAGCAATCAGAGTGCATAGTGAAGCATGATGGATCTTATATATGGTCTAGTTAGACTCACCCTTTTACCTCTAGATTAGTTTGGCTTGGTATGTCAAACCTTTTAAGGGGTGGAGAGTAGTTGGTTTGATGATGTTTGCGTAGTTAGATTTTGAGGATGAAATCCTTTCCAAGGGGATGGAGTCATGTAACATACTGAAATCTAACTATTCTGGCTTTAGAAACCCTAACTCCCTAATTAAGAAGTTAGTGTGCTTGAATCCTTAGTTTTGAACAAACAAGTTATAGTTGTAACCTCATGTTTCTTGGTATCCAAAAGAACATATAACTATCATCTAATGAATAGTTCATATGTTTGAACCCTAATGAATATCTAATGCACATAATAAGAGTAACTCACATTTTAATATTCATAGTGGATAAGCATTATGTTGACCATGTCATAAACCAATAAAGCCTAACGATATGATGGGCAAGATAATTGTAATTTAACCTTAGACTTGATGCATCCTAAGAAGGTGTAGGTGAAGAATAATGATCATATTAACCTAAAAACTAAGTTGTAATCATCTAACCTTAAACTATGCATCCTTAATGACATTCATGATAGTGTCACTAGGTGTCATAATCAGATAACATACTTTAATACACATAAATCATAGATTAATTAGGTCATCAATATGAAATGCAAATCACCTTGTTCTCTAATACACACCTAATTATTCACCTAATGACTTAGTATGTGAATCAAATCATTAATATGTAATATGTCCCACCTTGATCATTAAAATATATATATATATATATATAATGACTTCAATATGGATAAGAAGTAATCGATTCACACAAATGTTCATAATCAATAATATGAAGTGAATAAATATGACAGAATGATTCATGATGACATTAATGTGAGCAAGAACCGTAAAGTAACAATGTCTAATATAAATATAAGTAATTAATGTGACATTAGTTGGATTAATTGTAACAAATTGGATAAAGTGTCATATTTCATACAAAATAACCTGATGTAATTCAATAAGGTGATAATGGAGTCTAAAAACAAATTATTAAAGATAATGATCATATATAATAATGCATATTGAGATAATTGAGTAAACTCTAATTTTTCTAAAACTCTTAATGAGATAAACAATAAATATATAGGACTTTGTGCATAATAATGAAATATAACTCTTTTGGAAACAAAGTAAATATGACATGACACAATTAAAAGAATAATAATGATAATGTGATATCCTAATGAATATAATTCTAATAAGCCAAAAATTTAAAATGAAATCACAAAAGTGGAGCCTTTAGGTGATCCATGAGAACTTGACCTATGTGGAGTTGCTTGAGAAGATTCTGAACTCCCAAGTTAAGCAGTTGAAAAACAAGGAATTTAAGCTAGTAAAAGTTTTGGTGAAAGTTTAATGGAAACAACCTGAGAGTTTAGTGCTGAGATGTTGCATACTCACCCTTCTCACTTTTCTTTAGATTTCGAGGATGAAATCCTCTTTAAGGGGTGGAGTGTTGTAATATATTGCAACTTCAACATATTCTTTTTTTGGCTCTTTCCCAATATTTTCATATCATTTATATCCTTTTTGGCCTTGATGCTTAATTTGTGGAATTTATAGTGGTTTGGTGAACATTTATTCAATAATTATACCAATGTAATGGTTTATGCACAAATACCTCAGTGAAATTTTATTTAAGGATCTAAAATGTAAATTCACCACTTTAGTAGAACAATGGTTTATTAATTTGTGCTAGAAGTGCAAGGCCCTAAACCTTGATTAATGTATTAAATAAGATTAATTACCATAATTAAGTGCTCTAAATCTTAATATAACTTTTTTTATGTGATTTGAAAATATAAAATGAGCCTAAGTTTCAAATTTGGTTCGATTTGGATGTTGTTTGTGCAAGTTATGTGATTTTAGGTACATTCTGGACTTTTATGCAATTTACCCAATTGGGGGGGTTTCTTTGCAAATTATCACCTGAATTTTAATCCTTAGATATTCCCTTACCATTATCGAGATTTTGAACCACGGGACACCTAGTTGCACCTTGGTTTGAAGGTTTTACTTTCCAAGGGCATTATAGGGATTACCCTCTTTATAAATGTGCTTATCTTTAAAAGCTATCAACCAATGGGGTTATTTCTTTGTTTGAAGGACGGTGGGGATGACCTAAAAGGCTCCAGGGGATTTTAGGACTGACATTTGATATACAAGAAGAGTCTATGAGCTGTCCTCTTGCATGGCCATGAAGCCGTAGCCTAAGGACACATGGAAAGTCCCATAGACACCTCATACTTGCCCCCTTCTTTATAAAGCCATGCCTACCCCTTCCCACATCCCAATCCAAGAAGAAATTCTATCCTTCTATTTCACACAGCTTAGAGCATTGTCCCTTCTATGTTTGTCCATGAAGTTGTTGTCCCAAGGTAAAAGTGGGTGCCTACCTTGGTGAAGAAGGCTCCTAGGGTTCCAAATTTCTCTATTTAGGATTTCTTAAGCTCCTCCTTGGTAATTTTGACCAAACCTAGTAAGAATCCTCCTTTCCTTCCCTGTTTGCATTCTTTTAGTATTCATCCCACCTTCTTCCATGTCATAACCACGACCTTCCATGGTAAAACTCCACCTAGAACCCTAAAACATCTCATCTCCATGCTCTTTTGCTAGGGTTTGCACCTCTAAAGTGGAGAAGGCGATCTTTGCTCAAGAAAGGAGCTTGGCTTGGAGCAACCAGACCTTCTAATCTCGTGATCCCTCTTTATGGACCTTCTTACCTTCCTAGAGTCAAGTTTTTTTAACCCCCTTCTAATATATTAGTTACTACATGCTTAAAACTCATGCTTCTATGTTTAAAAACAATGATTTCCATCTCTTTTTACCATGTTCTTCTAGGGTTTTGGTATCTTGCTATTTTACATTCTCTAGAAGATCTAGTTTGGTTACCTATACAACTTCAAGCTTGATCTTGGGTCAAATGGTGTTTTCTCCCTCTCCCTCTCTCTTCAATTATCTCGATCGGTTTGATGATGTGGCAATTTCCTATTGGTCAATATTGTAAAATTCATATCTTCTAATCCGCTTATCCAAATTTGACAAATAAATATGTTTTGGAATTGAAAAATTAATATATATCTAATAAAAATATTTTCAAGGTCTAATTTCATGGTTTGATGAAGACATCTTCTTGGAAGAAGAAGGGATGAGCGGTTTTCAAAAACCAAAATGTGAAACGAATTGGATTTCAAATTGTGGCCTAGCTCTTCTATCGTCCGGTCTCCCCCACTACCATGCTTATTGAATATTATGAATACTCTTGCCATGACTACTTTTCTAGCATGTAGATTTATGTTCTATTTAATTTAAAGTAGCGGTACTTATGTACAACCACCCACAGAGGGCATGTATTTAATCGCCATGGGGAATGTTTTTATTCTCCCCTATATAATTGTGTAGGTGACTGGGAATGTCTTATTCTCTCCTCACCTATAGGTTAGAGGTCTGGTAGGTTCCTCAACCCTACTTAGTTAGGTATACATAATTATCTTACATGAAAATCATTTCTAATATAATTGTTAATGGAAAGTTTCTTTTGAATATAGCCTCATACTCTTGTTTTGTTCATCTTATGATGAAATCTTAGCCTTTACTTTCATGTTATTTTCTTATCTTTTGTTCTTGTTCTTTATTTGACACATACCTTGTATTTCTCTCTATTTCTGGGTGATTTCCCAACCACCCAGGTTTAGATCGAGGTGTTGAACATGACCAAGGAGAACATAGCTTCCAACATGGACCTAGCTCTTAGATATGTTGCTTGGAGAAAGATTTGAAGTAGTTTAGACTTCCCTCTACTTAGATCCTTATGTTGTATCATACATGTAAACCCTTATTGAAATTTTGTAATCTTTTGTGAAAATTGAATATAGTCATTTGTTTAATTCCGCTGCTACACTTTGGTCATTTGCATACCATTTATTGAAATTTGAAAATGTTACACATATTCCAGCATACCTTTGAGTGTGTTTGGAATGGATGTTTTATTCATCAAATTAATTTTAGTAAGGGGGTGATCTCGCCTCCTTAAATAAGGAGTTACCTATGAAGATTTTGGACTCTTGAGTTAAGCAGTTGAAGAACAAGGAGATTGAGTTGGTGAAAGTCTTATGGTAGTATCATGGTTTGGAAGAAACCATTTGGGAGTTTAGAGATGAGATGTTGCGTACTCACTCTTCTATTTTTGTATGAGATTTCAAGGACAAAATCATGTTTAATGGTTGGAGTGTTGTAATAAAAATTAAATCCATGTATAATCTTAGTTTAGCCATTCCTTAAGCTTTTCCTTTCATTTCTGTCCTTGATGTTGAATAAGTGGAAATTATAAAGGTTTGGTGTACATTTGTTCCCTATATTTGACATTATAAGGATTTATGCACAAATACCTCAGTATTAGTTTAAAAAAGGATTTAATTTGCAAAATATCCACTTAATAGAGATAAGAATAATATAAAATCAATCTAGAAGTGTCTATGGCCTTTTTGTTTGAGAAAAATAAAAGAAAATCCTAAAACTAAATAATGTGACATTAAGTGAGTTAATTTTTCAATTAAGTGAAAATAAGAGTAAAATGCCTAAAATCCATAAAAGGGGAACTCAAAAGATAATTCTAAGTCCAAATTCATTTTCTTTGAGTACAAGTTTGCTTGAGTGATAAGATTCACAACTTTTGGGAAATTAGTAATTATAATTGTATTAATTGAATGGGAAAATAGGAAATGTCTCAAAAATATAAAATAAAATCATTAATGACTCCAAAAGTAACAACTAATACCAAATTCATGATCTACACAATAAAATATGCCTTTGGGTAAATTTTTACTCAATTTGGAGTATGTTTGATTAAAAGGTGAAATCAGGAGAGAGAGTGTGTAGAACCTTCAAAATATTAAATAAATATATAAATAACTTCAAAATATAAAATTGAAGGCAAATTCATATCCAAGGCATTTAATGTGACTTGTGGGTGAAGTTTCGTCAAATTTGGAGAATCTTATAACCATTCATGATGGAAGAAAGAGAAAATAAGATTTGGTTTATTTAATAAAAAAAGTTCTCAAAAGATTAATCTAATTTCATATTTGGATTCCCCATATCAAAAATGGGTTAGGTATTAATTTTCAACTAATTTGGAGCATGTTTTCCACCTGAAATGAGGAGAGAGAAAAGGGGGAAGTTAATGTATATACACTATATTCCAATTTGATTAGGATTTCATTTAACCTGTCACATAGATTTTAATCAAAATTATTTATGCATGTGTGATCCCGACCATCGGATCCATGATCCGACAGTCATTCGCCATCGTCTAGATCGTGACTAGAAAGGAAACAGGAACAGTTGGCACACAATTTTCGGATTTGAATTTCTCGCTCTCTGATCCACCTCTGTCTGAGGTTTTTGTTCCATTGTGTTCGAAAAATGGTCACGCACCCATGCATACCTTACTTTAACCCTATTGTTGCATATTTTGGAAACGCCTAATCTTGGGTTCCAAGGTACCTCAGTCACCTTGCGAAAACCCTAGATACACGCCCATATCTATAAATAGTACCCCCAAAACCTTCGTCTCCTCTTACTCAACTCTCCTCTCCTCTTGATTTTCTTGTTGCTCGCGTGTATGGATGATAGGATGCTTGGAACAAGTTCAGGTTTGCAGTGGCTAGGGTTGGCTTCTTATGCAACCTTGGTTCGATTGCTCGTGCTACTAAATTCATGATACCCTTCTTCTCCTTTCTCTATTTTTACTTTCTCGAATTATCATCCCGTGTAGTTTTTCCCAAATCTAGGTCGAGTTGCTCGAGTAGCCATGTTGCAAGAAAAGGAGGAAGAATCCTCTCAGTAGTTTTACCGCTTCATTGTTTCTCGTTTATTCTTTCTCTATTTACTCGCTCGAGGTCACAATGGTCCTTTCGCCATCAGTTCTTTCATTTTGCGCGAGTCAAAGTCATGCTTTTGACCAGTGACTTGCCAGCTCTGATTGGTCTAAGTCAGCAAATCGGGCCCCACTCTTCTCCTTTTCTCGCAAGTTTCATCGCTTAAATGTATTTTCCTAATTTTCTGATTGGTTCATATCAGAAAAATCACATCTTTTTGGTCCTTTTTCCAAAAATTAAAAGTAAATATATTTTGGAATCAGAAAGTGTAAGTTTTCTAATAAAAATACTTTTGAGGTTTGGTTTTGAGTTTTGTTGAAAGGTGTTTTCTAAAAATGATTTTAATACATACAAAACACCAAAAATACACTTTAATCACCATAACTCTAAAATTAACAAAATTATATGTTTTCTTAATCAGGAGAACCTAATAAGATCAATGGTGATAATTTCATAGTCTAAATTGAGATTTTGTCCAAAAAGTCCAAAAGTTAGGGTTTCCTTACAGTAATGCATATGAAAAACTCTAGTACATGATTATACATTGAAAATAGGAAAAGTGGACCTTGGACTCAATTAAAGTGGATAAAGTGAGTAATTGAATTCTTTCAAAGAGGTATGTGTTGGTATATATATGCCCATAGAGTCATCCTGAGCTATTGCATGGAGTCAGATATTAATTAATCAATTAATGTGATTATTTGGTTAATTAATTAATTCCAGAATATTCTGATTAATCCACAAGCATTTTAATTAACATAGTGTTTCTATTTACCGATGGGTTTAGGAAACCCTACTTCCATTTGTCTCCTATTTAAAGGGTCTTGATGGTCGATATCTAAATAATATATTGAGAGAGGTTTTTCAGTTTACGCTCACGTATGTAAACCCTAGCCATCACCATCCTCAGGAGAGAAAGGAGAGCACCGCGATGCTAGCACGTCGCCGCACAGAGACAAATCCTTCCCATTGGCTTAGGAAGCACGACGTGGAGTTCCAGTCCATCCATGTGGATGAAGTAGAGATGCAGACAATGAGATGCCTACGTTCGAAGGACATCTATGACCATCCGTACGTGCTACGAGCGGCGTACATCACTGCACGAAAAGAGCACCACATGATCTTCCTGTGACGCACTCAGTGAATGGGAGAGAAGTTCCATCCATGTAGGCCAGCAACGTTGCACACCATCGTGCAGCGGGACATCGCCGGACTTGCTCTGTGATAAGGTATATCCCACAAACACTCCTTCTGAATATGTTGTCGTCGACGAGATCCTATTTTGGGTTGCGTGGAAATTTTTTTGTTACTTTTGCCATGAATGTTTTCTCCACAAAATCCAACAGTGGTATTAGAGTAGTGTTGATCTACGGCGTATTTAGAATCATTTTGATATGATCGAATCGTTGTATATTGTTTTCTATGTTGCATACGATGTGAATTAAAACTGCTAATGTGCAAATCTAAACTTAATTCTCTACACAGGGGTGCTGCCCCTGTGTACCCCGCATATTCTGGGTGGGAGTCAAAAATTTATTTAATGGAGAATGACTCGCATTAAAAGTACTATAATTTTAATATGTATATATGTATATGTAGATATACCTATGATATCATACAAGTCGCCTTTAAAATCTATTTTATGTGGTGAATGCATGCATGATTATGGCCTATTATCCCCTTTTGTGAATGTTTTGAATGAATGTGGATGTCAATCTTATGGATATGCTTGTTTGAGAATGCTATGGATGTATAATGGTTGTACGTGGATCCTTTGTATAAAGTATTCGGCTTGCATGTCGAGCCTCATCTCTTATTTCAAAGTATAATTAATTATTTCCCTTTATATTTGTACTCATGATGTAATAGAGATAGGATTAGCTTTAGTCTTTGTAAACTTGATGTAAGGAGGCCACTTAAAGATTCAACTCCAAGGAGCATTCATGGAGAAGCACCATCAAGATCTAATTCCAAGAAGCAACCTGAAGTTCCAACTCCAAGGAGCGTCCATGGAGAAGCAACAGGAAGATCCAATTCTAAGAAGCAACTTGAAGTTCCAACCTCACGGAGCATCCGTGAAGTTGTTCATTGTAATGTTTATCCTTACATGTTGATTCATAGGTGTTGCATGAGATGCATAAGACTATATGTGGTCCATAATCCCTTTTTGCTCCAAAGGATTACAATAGTATGGCCATAACTGATGTATTTGTGTTTGTGATTGCATGTCTATCGTTTGTGGTTGTGAATATAGTAGTATATGATACATACTATAAGTATGTGGTGTTTGGATATGTATATGTATTAATAAAACCCCTCAATTAATAATATTAAATTTTAGTTGCCTTCCATAAATCAACACACATGAAAAGCTTGATCGACTATGTGTGGGCACACCTTCGCGTGGTACACTGTCTATCGCGTGGAAGTGTGATGGTGGGTGTGTGGGTCTGCCTCCGCAGGGTGCACACTCATCGTGTTGGCTTATGGTTGGACTTAACTAGGGAACCTTGATAGGATCAAGTACCTAGAGTCACACATATGCATCATGGCAAGGAGTTGTGCATGATCATCTATCCAAGAGTTGCATATGATGCAATTGGCAAAAGTTGCCTACCTTAGTATTTGGTCTTTGACGCCGGCGTTGGCTGGGCATTAATCCAATTATTTTGGATCTTGGATCACTATAAGGTTGTATGCTGCAATCTTCAGAGTTGATAGTGAGGTCTATCAATTTGAATAAAATAGTGGGAGCATAATAAATTAAAGGCCTAATTAATATCATTTATCAAATCTTTACAAGTCAATTTTTTTTGGACTAAATGCAAACTTTTTCTTTTGTAGCAATCAAATGGAAAGCAACACTCACACTTTCTCATTGCGATCGGTCCTTGAGAAGGACAAACTTACCAGAACCAACTTTCAAAATTGGTTTAGGATGTTGAGAATTGTTCTAACATATGAGCGTAAGCTCTACGTCCTTATAACACCAGAGCCAGCGGAACCCGCCTCAAATGCGCCCAAGGCTGAAAAGGATTCTTATAGGAAGCACCTTGATGATGTTGTGGATGTCAAATGCCTGATGTTGTGCTCAATGAACTATGAGTTGCAAGAGTAGCATGAGAAAATGAATATCATGGAGATGGTAAAACATCTCAAGAACATGTATCAGCATCAAGCAAGACAGGAGAGATATGATGTCTCCAAGGCTTTGTTCAGGAGCAAGATGAAAGAGGGAGACTCAGTTAGCACCCATATACTCACTTTGATTGGGTACGTGGAAAGCCTATCCAAGATGGGATTTCCCCTAGGTCAAGAGTTGGCCACTGATGTGATTCTACAATTGTTGCCTAAATCATATAGTCATTTTGGCATTTCCTACAACATGGAAAATCTTGACAATCCATTGTCATAATTGTTGGGCATGTTGAGGATAGTTGATACACAGATGAAGAAAGACAAGCCCAAGTCTGCGATGATGATCAGCAAGACAAATGGAAATTTGAAAGGAAAAGGTAAGGCTAAGAAAGGTTCTAAAGCCGGGCAAAAGCCAAAGTCATCCGTGCTCAAAGCTAAAGGTGGGATCTCCAAAGAAGGTAGTTGTCACCATTGTCACCAGGCTAGACATTGGAAAATAAACTATCCTCTCTACCTGGAGGAACTAAGGAAGAAGTAGCAGGGGATAGAGATCTCTACTTTAGGTATATATGTTATTAAGATAAACTTAAATACTTCTTCATCATGGGTACTGGATACCGGATGTGGATCTCACATATGTTCAAATATGCAGGATCTGATAAGAAGTAAGCCTTTATAAAAGGGCCAAGTCGAGTTGCGGGTCGCTAATGGAGCAAGAGTTGTTGCCACCGTAGTTGGAGTTATTAGTTTATCTTTTCCTACAGGCCTTGTAATAGAATTAGAGAATTGTTATTGTGTACCTCCCATTAATAGAAATATTATTTTTGTATCTTGTATGGACAAGAGTGGATTTGAATTTCACATTATGAATGGAATGATTTCTATTTCTAAAGATGAGATCTTTTATGGCAATGCCCCTATGTCTTGTGGTATCTACTTGTTATAACTTGAGACTAGCATATACAATGTAAATACTAAAAGGTTAAAACTTGACAACTCAAACAAAACATACTTATGGCATTGTCGTCTTGGGCATATAAACAAGAAATGCATATCTAGACTCCATAAGGATGGTTATATAGACTCTTTTGATTTTGAATCATTAGCGACATGTGAGGCTTGCTTATTAGGCAAGATGACCAAGACTCCTTTCATTGGTTACAGTGAGAGAGCCAGTGATCTGCTAGGGATCATACATACTGATGTATGTGGACCTTTTAGATCAAATGCTAGAGGAGGCTATCAATATTTCATTACCTTCACTGATGACCTCAGTAGGTATGGCTATGTATATCTTATGAAACACAATTCAAAAACTCTTGAAATGTTCAAGACTTTCATGAATGAAGTAGAGAAGCAACTTGGTAAGAGTATTAAAGCACTCCATTCAGATCGAGGTGGAGAATACTTAAGCCAAGAGTTTGAGGACCTTCTGAGAGACTGTGGTATTGTATCACAATGGACTCCACCTGGTACACCACAACATAATGGTGTGTCAGAAAGAAGGAATCGTACATTATTAGACATGGTACGATCAATGATGAGTTCAGCCGAACTTCCAATATCGTTCTGGGGATATGCTCTTGAAACTGCAGCATTTACACTTAACCGTGTACCTTCCAAATCGGTTCAAAAGACACCATATGAGATATGGAATGGGAATCGTCCCAATTTGTCTATGTTAAAGATTTGGGGATGTGAAGCTTATGTTAAGAAACAATTTCCTGAAAAGCTTGGACCCAAATCGGAAAAATGCTATTTTGTTGGATACCCCAAGGAAACTCGGAAATACTACTTCTACATACCAACCGACAACAAAGTGTTTGTTGCTAGGACTGTTATATTTCTTGAAAAGGAGTTTATTTCCAATGAAATCAGTGGGAGGAATGTAGAGCTCGAAGAAGTTTGAGATCAACAAGAAAGTAGAGAACCCGAGGAGGTACATAAGGAACATGAAGACTCACAAACTGTTGTGGAATTTCAAGTTCCAAATGTAACACATGAACCTCGTAGGTCTAGTAGGACACGACTTGAGCCTGAGAGATTTGGATTTCTTATGACTCAAGATAGTGATGAATTGGGCATAGTAGATGAGCCAACTTCCTATCTAGAAGCTACTAAGGGACCAGAATCTAAGAAATGGCTCGAATCCATGAGATTAGAGATGGAATCCATGTACACCAACAAGGTATGGACCTTGGTGGATCCATCCGAAGGGGTAAAACCCATAGGGTGCAAGTGGGTCTTCAAGAAGAAGACCAACATGGATGGAAATGTTCAAACCTATAAAGGTAGATTGGTTGCGAAAGGATTTCATCAAATTCAAGGTGTTGATTATGACAAGACCTTCTCACCAGTTTCCATGGTTAAATTCATCAGGGTCATGCTTTCCATTGCATCTTATCATGCCTATGAGATTTGGCAGATGGATGTTAAAACAACATTCCTTAATGGGAATTTACTCGAGGATGTGTACATGAAACAACCTGAGGGTTTTATCGATCCGAAGGAAGCCAATAAAGTTTGTAAGGTACAAATGTCAATCTATGGATTGAAACAAGCATCTCAGAGCTAGAATCTACATTTTGACAAAGTAGTCAAAAAGTTTGGCTTTAGTCAAAATGAAGATGAACCTTGTGTTTACAAAAAGGTTAGTGGGAGCACAGTCATATTTCTCATATTGTATGTGGATGACATACTATTGATGGGAAATGACATCCCTACTCTTCAAACAGTAAAAGGTCGGCTAGGGAAGACCTTCTCTATGAAGGATTTAGGCGAAGCATCCTATATATTAGGAATCAAGATATATAGAGATATATCTATAAGGCTTCTAGGCCTAAGCCAGAGCACATAAATTGACAAGGTACTAAAGAGGTTTAGCATGGAGGGTTCTAAGAGAGGTAACTTTCCCATGTACCATGGGGTTACAATCTCTAAAGCCAATGTCCTAGTTCATGTGATGAAGGGGCACGCATGAGTAAGATTTCATGTGCATCAACAATTGGATCTATCATGTACGCGGTATTATGTACTCATCCAGATGTGTCGTATGCTTTGAGCATGATGAGCCGGTATTAGTTAGATCTAGGTGAATGTCACTAGACAACCGTAAAGAACATCCTAAAGTACTTTATAAGGACTAAGGATCAATTATTAGTATACGGTGGTGAGGAAGAGATTGTGGTAAAGGGTTACACCGATGCTAGCTTCCAAACTAAAAAAGATGACTATAGATTGCAATCTGGATTTGTGTTTTGCCTGAACAACAGAGCTGTGAGATGGAAGAGTTCCAAGCAAGAGACGGTTTTGGATTCTACAACAGAGGTTGAATATATTTCCACATCTAATGCTGCAAAGGAACCTATGTGGATCAAGTTCATTTCTGAACTTGGAGTGGTTCCAAGCACTAGTGATGCAATTGAGTTGTTTTGCGACAACAATGGAGCAATTGCACGGGCTAAAGAACCAAGATCGCACCAATGTTCCAAACATATTCTACGGTGGTTCCATCTCATATGAGAGATCGTACAGTGAGCAGATGTGAAGATTTGCAGAGTACCTACAGAAAGTAATGTGGCTGACCCACTCACAAAAGCACTTTCACAGCAAAAACATGATGGAAATGTTCGATCACTTGGATTGAGATTCATGAGTGATTGGGTATAAGTGCAAGTGGGAATCTGTTGGTATGTATGCCCATATGGACTATCATTTGATGATTGTAATGGGATACTATGTAAATGGTTTGTAATACTACATTGATCATATCAATAGAGGCAAGTTTCTAATCTATATGTTCGTGTTTTATATTGTGAGATGACCACAAAATGTATAGATGTGTATAGAATAATATACTCAATGACATATGTCTTCGAGTTGATGACCTGAACAGTGAGATCATATGTATGCTAAGAGTATGTATTCTTGTTTTGTCCCTAATTGGTTGTTATTGTGGAAATATCTATAGACATCAATAACACATAAGATTAGAATGTATATTGGTTGATGGAAGAATCTCATTATCCATGATATGGAGATATCAAACCAAATACATAGATACTTGTTAGAGAACAGTGTATTGGACAGACCCACCTTGAGAGTGACACATGGATACCATGATTGGTAGTTAGAGTCACATCTCATTGTGATGGTGGTGATTGTGGTTCTTAGACCTGAAGTCACTACACTTATCACATGTCATTCGGTGCACTTTGATATCATCCACCATGGTCCTGAATAAGGATTGCCATAAAGATGGTGCTTGGGTGCACTGTGACACATGGGGATGACTATGAGAGATGTAGATGGAATTTGTCCTTCCTACAGGAGTTTGATATTCCATCCACTTGATAAGCGAGACTGAGAAATGCATGGCCATGCTGATGTGTGTCAATATGTGATATTGAGCTTACATATATCTCATACAATCGACTATAGTTCAAGGAACATGGATTGAATGTTGAAGAGGATAACAATTCCATGATTTGAGTTCAATCCATATATCAACAACAAAGGAACTATACAATCATTGTAACACCAATCATGAATGATAGGTTAATTAGTTCTCCAACTTCTCCAATTACTTGCATGGTAATGAAGTCTTGCTAGATACCAATCATTGCTTGTGAAATCATAATATGATTATGGATATCAGTGTCAACATAATTTGGAGCCTACTGGGTCACACACATAGGATGTGTTGGAATAGGAGTATAATCGTGGATTTGATTAGAATTTCTCTGAATCACAATGATTACTAAAATGTTTATGTAATCCATTAGAATAATATTGGAATGTTTGTGCCAATTAATTGGAGTGACTGGCTCTAAGTGCAAGTGGGAGTCAGTTGGTATATATATGCCCATAGAGCCATCCTGAGCTATTGCATGGATTCATATATTAATTAATCAATTAATGCGATTATTTGGTTAATTAATTAATTCCAAAATATTCTAACTAATCCACGAGCATTTTAATTAATGCAGTGTTTCTATTTATCGATGGGTTTAGGAAACCCTACTTCCTTTTGTCTCATATTTAAAGGGGCTTGACGGCCGATATCTAAATAAGATATTGAAAGATGCTTTTTAGTTTACGATCACATATGTAAACCCTAGTCGGCACCATCCTCGGGAGATAAAGGAGAGCATCGTGATGATAGCACGCTGCCACACAGAGACAACTCCTTCCCTCTGACTTAGGAAGCGTGACGTAAAGTTCCAGTCCATCCGTGTGGATGAAGTAGAGATGCAGACGCTGAGACACCTGCGTTCGGAGGACATCTACGACCATCTGTATGCGCTATGAGCGGCGTACATCACTACACAAAAGGAGCACCGCCAGATCTTCCTACGATGCACTCAGCGAATGGGAGGGAAGTTCCGTCCATGTAGGCCAGCAACGTTGCACACCATCATGCAGTAGGACATCGCCAGACTTGCTCCATGATAAGGTATATTCTACAAACACTCCTTCCAAATACGTTGTTGTTGGCGAGATCCTATTTTGGGTTGCGTGGAAACTTTTTGTTACTTCTGTCGTGCATGTTTTCTCCACAAAACCCAACAGTATGTTCATTCCTTACACCTTAAGTTGGGAATATTTGCAAACCTAACCTAATTTCCCTAATGAGGCACTTATTAAACCCTAATCTCTCTTTTGATATTTCTTTTGCTATTTTTGCCTCTAAAATAGTATTGATAATCTATTCCTTTTGTCTTGTTCCCCACTGACTATTTGATGCTTATACTTTCCATAGTTCTTTTAGCATGTTGATTTATTAGAATATTTAACTAGTGTAGTGGTACTTTTGTACAACCACCTATAGATAGGGCATGTGTTAATTTGCTTAGGGGAATGTGTTACTCTCCCCAATATAAAATATTTGATAGGTGACTTAAATGTGTTACTCTCCCTCACCTATTTGGTTGAGGTCCAGTAGGTGCATCAACCCAACTTAGTTAAGGTAGTCAATATTAATCATGCATGCGAACCTTTTATTATTTTTCTTGGTAGGGAAAGCATCTACTTGATTATACCTCATACCTTTGACCATCTTCATCTTATGATGAAATCTTAGTCTTTATTTCAATGTTATTTCTTATCTTTTATCCTTGTTCATTATCTCTGACACATACCTTGCTCGTTTCTTTTGTTGGGTGCTTTCCCAACCACCCAGGGTTTGATCAAGGTGTTGAACATGGTCAAGAAGATCAAGTTCATGAGTATATACCAATTTTTCTATCAAGTATGACTAGGTTTATTATTGCTAGATCCCAATAGTAATCTTTTTAGTTTTCTCTTTTAAGAAACTCATGTAGTGAACCGAGTTCAAAAAATAATGTAATAACTTACTTTCCTTTCTGCTGCAATTGACATTTTACATGTATATGAAACATGCATGCTTATTTACTTGTAATATTATACATGCATTCCACAATGTCTATTATTCTTGGAAAAACTGGATGTTTTATATTTCCTTTAAATTTTAGTAAGGAGGTGATCTTGACTCTTTACATATATATAGGGCATGTATTTAATACCCACGCGGGTAGCTACCCACCCCCTATTTTGGTTACTTTTGTTGGAGTTTCTTACTTTTGACATGTAGAGGGTTACTTTACCTTACAAATAGTTACTTTTCATGCATAGATAGTTACATTTGCAATAGTTATAACAAATATACAATTATATATGTATGTTGTGTATTCTGCCCATATTTACTTTTTTAGTCATATAGTTACTTTTTTTATCATCATAGTTACTTTTTTGTCCAGTGAGTTACTTTTTGGGATGACAGGTAGCGAAATCCAGGCTATCTTACAGGTATTGAATGAACGCCCTATATATATATATATATATATATATATATATATATATATATATATATATATATATATATATATATATATATATATATATATATATATATATATATATATAAAAGCTTGTGGAGTGTATGTGGTAATTAAACAGATATGCACATTAACCAGTTTAATATATGCATCGTATATGATAAAAAAAATGATCATATCGATTTAAATCCCATAAACACTGTAAATTGACATGGCTCTGATACCACTGTAGGGAAATTGGAGCAACATATAAGGCAGCAGAAACAAAAATTTTAAAGCTCGATTATCTTGGATAGTAAGATTGCTCAACAACAATGTATCTAGGAAGGAAAGGTTGTAAGGTTATACCTGGTCCTGGAGCAAGTCTAGTGACATTACCCTTGCAGTAGTGTTGTGCTTCTTCTTCTTCATACAGCAGCTTACTCCTTTAACAACACTGAAATAGTCATCTCCACCGGCCTCCTGGTGCAGCAGCATGGATAGAGATTGATGGTGTCCTCCTAGCGGCAGAAAAAAGCCTCCCACCTCTAGAGTAGGCCACATGGACCACTAAGAACTCCACGTTGTGCTACCAAAGCCAATGGGAAGGAGTTGTCGCTTTTTAATGTCAACTTGCTAGAATTGATATGCTCTCCCACAATTGTGTCTCCCTTGCTATCCCTCCCTTTAATGGGAAGGACTTGCTCGGGCTCTCTATTGGTTACTACAACCAGAGAGGACAACAATTGTCAGAGCAACGGTTGTGTTCTGAGAAGCCCCCAATACCCTTCTATTTATAGGAGACGCTAGGGTCAGGGTTCCCAGTCTGTGCAGGAGTCGAAAGGGTTGAATTCACATTCTAGAACCTACACATGGTGAACCGATCAATTAGCACACTCAACCGGTTGGTTGGTGCGTGAGTTGGTCAGTTCATGCAATTTCCTATTCTGAATCAAATTGTTAATCAATGTATGATTAATGTATAACATGACATCAGCATCAATCCTTGATCCAGTCGAATTGGCAATCCAAATGGACAATTCATACCATGAACAAGCCAGTCGCGATATGTGAACCGACCAGTTTACTATGTGAACTGGTCATCTCACTCCCGGGTTCAGCCATTAATCAACTAATGTTTATTCTAATTGACTTGACACTCCCACCAATTGTTTCACTACCCAACCGCTCAGTTGGCAGGATGAACCGGTTAATTCAGAGTCCAGTCAGTCAATTTTAAACCTCAATTGTTTAATGGAATACCTAAATACCTTTAGTAATCAAATTAAACACCATTCATGAATATACTCCTTTAATACAAGTGTGTCCTCTGTGTGTGACCCTATAGGTCCAGAATTACGTTGCCAATGAATGTTCATAATTAACTTACAAAATAATAAGCAAAGAGTCGTGTCTAGCAACATATCTTTGCTATCTAAGTAATTTAGAAAGTTAGAGAACAACTTCAACCTACAATCTGTGATAAGTGTTACTGTGATCATATTGTTCCTTTGTCTCTAATATTCAGATTGAACGTGAGGCATGGAATCATCATCCTCTCAACATCCAATCCATGTTCCTTCAACTAGAGCAGACTATCTAAGATGCACATGAGCTCACATATATTGAGTCACCTGAGTACACTCGTACATTTCTCAGTCCCGCTTATCAAGAGGCCCTAGATATCAATCGGTTGTAGGAGGGACAAATCCCATCTACATCACTCACATTCAATCCCCATGTGTCACAGTGCACCCAATCATTGTTTTTATGGAAACCCTTATTTAGGATTACGTTGGATGATGTCAAAGTACATGAACGACATGTGATGAATGTAGTTACTTCAAGTCTAAGAACCACAATCACCACTATCACTATGAGAGATGATTCTGACTATCATTCCATAGTCTCCATGTATCACTCTCACGGTGGGTCTGTCCGATATACTATTCTCTAATGTATACCCATGTTCTTGACTTGATATCACATATCATGACTAATGAAACTTGACCATTAGTCAACACACATTCTATTCTTATGTATTACTGGTGCTTATTTTTCTTCCACAATAATATCCAATTAGGGACATGACAAGAATGTATGTACTCTTATTATACATATGATCGCATCATTCAGGTCCTCAATCTGAAGACATATGTCATCGAGTAACATCATTCCTTAGACATCTACTATGTATGTGTCGTCATCTCATGATTGAGACACAAATATAATATATGAAATTACCTTTATTATTATCAAATAAAGTATTTAGTGCCTCATTCTAATCATCATATGATTGTCTCTCTGGGTATACACACCAACGGTACTCCTCCAACTTGAATATCATCCTATAATCCTATGACAAACATCATCATGATTATCACCATCACTTTCAATAATAGAACCCACGTAATGAAAGTTATCACATATTGATACATCCATTCCATTAAACTTGACCCCACCATTCACAATTCTAGATTGGCGAAAATTGTATTACATATATTTGGTTTTTCTTTGACTAATAATATCCATTAATTTTCAATGTATTTCTCTAAAGTTCAACTTCTTTATTCCAATGCATTTCTTCAAAGTACCTGGTAACTACCCCAAGTAGATATTATCTTTCTAACTATGATGGTTTGGATGCTAAGGGTTAGCAAGAGTATTAGATCCTACACGGACTGGATTCCCCCATGGTCATGCAAGAGAAGGGTCCAAGCTGCAGAGGTTGCCAGTCACCAAAATCATGAGACAAAGAGGAGCTCTCACTCCCAAAATCTACTATTCTGAAAATGGGACGTGCTATGCGGAGCCAAAAAAAATTCCAACATTACACCATTTATCTTTTTTAAAACTATGATACTTCATATACATTCTATCTAAAGGTTAAGAAAATTATTCATACAAAGATTAAACTCATGTGTAAGCCAATGAGGTTTAAAAGTGGAGTCTAGTATGGTGGCATTGTGCAACACATGCTTTGCAGTAGCATCAACAATAGAGTTGTGAGTATCTCATACATAGATAAGATGGGACCAGATGATGTTATTATTGTTGGTACTAAGGAATATTTGTTGAAGCCTATACTATTTAGAAATATCTAAGCTAGATCCATTTGTCTTTACTAGTATAAGACACATGCTAAGCACGTGATATACTATCAAATTGAGATCAGTCGATTCATGTTTATGATTAGTAGTACACTCAAATATACATTACTTTTACATTGAACTTCATTTTGAGGGGTTTAAAAAAACACCACATACCATCTTTTTTGAAACCAAATAAATAATTGGAAATGATCAACCAACAGATGACAAAAATTATGTTATTAAGATAGTAATACACACATAAACATAATTATTTACATACAACACCCTAAAAGAGACAAATAACTATTAGCTAACTATGTCCATATTGTAGCATATAACTATTAAAATTGGAGCTACTCCCCTACTCATATTGATGACTGATATCTATTAGTGCTCATAATTATTTACATATAACACCCTAAAAGGGAACAACCCAATTAACTGTTAGTTGACTCCCATATGACATGTGTGATTATCAAAATTACATGTGCTCTTCTTATAGGGCATGTGCACATTGAACATTTTCAACCGACTCCCTCAAACTTGTAGGATGTAAATATGAAAATTACATGATCTCTCTTGCTTGACATTATATAATTAGACTGACACTTATTTGGATACAACTTGCTAAAAGAGAATATATTGACTAACTTCCAACTAAATCCCTACCCCTTATAGATTAATATTAGTAAAATTACATATGTTCCAAAAAAATTGTAAGTAAACATATGGTTCGAATGCTAAGCTCCAACATAGGCAACAAAAGTACATAGACGTGTTGCTAAAACATACAAATCGATACCATATACCTTTTCAAAACTTATCTAAAATTGAGAATGAGCAATATTTTTCAAATTTATTCAAGAAATAGGGAGGTGGAGTATATTAGATTGTAAGAAAAGTCAAAAATAGGTGAAAACTATGTAATATGTTGAAAAGCATGTTGTATATACAAAACATGTAAGTTTGTATTCTCCATACAATCATTTGGTATGAGAGAGATTAAGAAAAAGATAATGATGTGCATGTTTAAAGTAGGTACTCTTTGCATCATATGTTATATCGCTCGCCTTACTGACAATGAAAACGTGCTCATTCAAAGAAGACATTGAGAAAGCCTCGAGATTCACCTTATAATATATAAGAGGATTCCACCTCAAGAGAACCATGATCTTTCCAAAGATCTGAGCTTTTCCTCTAGCAAATTGTCACAACACTAGATCCATTGCCTGATGGTGTAAAAGAGTGAAATCACCCCTTTACTAAAAATTTGAAATATCAAACCTCCATTCCCAACATACTCAAAAGGTATGCTGAAAAGGGTGTAAAATTTTGAAATCTTTATTTATATGGTATGCAAAAGACTATTGGAAAGCAACAGAATAAAGAATAACTGACTATAATCGATTTCATAAAAGATTATACAAGAATACATTATTCTCTCTTTAGGGTTTACATCAAGATATAAAAACATGATCTAAATAGAGGGAAGTCTAACTACTACAATCTTGTCTCCAAAGCAACATCTCCATCAGCCAAGTCCAAGCCAAAAGCTAAGATATTCTTGTCTTATCCATCACCTTGTTCCAAACCTAGGTGGTTGGGAAGGCACCCAGCAAAAGGGAAAGGGAAGAAAAGTATGTGTCATAAAACAAGTCTAAGACAACAAGATAAGTAAAGCAAATAAAAATAGGCTAGGGTTCATCATAAGATGAAGATAACAAGAGTATGAGGCTATATTCAAAAGAAATGTGCCATTAACAATTAAATTAAAAGGGATTTGCATGTAAAATAATTATGTCTACCTAACTAAGTAGGTTTGAGGCACCTAACAGACCTCTAACCTTATGTGAGAGGAGAATAAGACATTCCCAGTCACCTACAATAATATGGGGAGGATAAAAACACTCCCCAGGGCAAATAAATACATGCCCTTTGTGGGTGGTTGTACATAAGTATCGCTACTTTAAATTAAATTATATCATAAATCTACATGCTAGAAAAGTAGTCATGGCAAGAATAATCATATGAATCAATAAGTATAGCAGTGGGGTTTAAAACCCAAATAATAAGAAACTATAATCAAATATGAGGCACAAGAAAATAGGGTTTCAAGAAAAGAGGATTAGGTTCAATTAAGCCTCATTAGGGAATATTAGGTTAAGGCAAAAATTTCCCAACTAAGGTGTTAGATGCACATACCTCTTCCTTAGAGTCCTAGAAAACACTTTTCAAAACCTTTAAATGAGATCAGGTTCCACTTGTCCTAATATCATAACCATGTTCATGTATTAGAATTATGTATATTCATTAAGACTTAAAAGTTCCCAATTTTTTCTACAAACCATCGATTTAGGTCCTGAAACCATCACTACTATCTTAGTTAGGTTTTTCTGATCAAAATAACATATAATATTATGTATTTTGAAGATATGGACTTTTAGATGCATTTTTGGTGATTTTTAACTAATTAATTCATTTTCTAGAAAAACACCGTTAACTAAACTCGAAATCAACCTTTGGAGATATTTTTATGAGAAAGAGCACATTTTTTCGAGTTCAGAACATATTTTATTTTTGGACAATCGAATCAGAATTTATGATTTTTGCAATATCAACCAATCAGAAAATGCCACATAGGCAAAACTATTCAAAAAACTAAGAGAGAGAGTGAGAGAGAGACCGGGCCTGTGACTTGGCCTAATCAGAGGTGGCTAGGTCATGGGTTCGTGCCTAGTTAGAGCTTGTCAAAGCTGAGAAAGCAAAAGAAGCCAATGACGATTTTGACCCTCCACACAGGCAGAGAGAAAAGGAAGAGAGAATGGGGGCAAAAAGGAGAAAACACTTGGGGATTGTCTCCCACCCCTCCTGACACCATGGATGGGAAGCAGTATGCTGCTCCTCACATCGAGTTTTGGGAAAACCTTGAACAAGGACCAATCCTCGGTCTGAAACTACGAAAACAATGAGAAGAGGTTATGAAATCATACCATGGGTGTAATCGAACTCCGGTGGAGCAACACGCTGAGGAGACAGGCCACGAGAACAGGGGATTAGCGAGCTTAGTGGTGGTCACAATGTCAGAACGAGAAATAATTGGCTCCGAAGGATGATTATTTGGGGTGAGACAAAGTCAAAAACACCCATTTATATAGGTGGGCATGGGTGTAGATACAACGGCGGTAGGAGCTTCGAGAAGCTTGGGGAGAGCAATTAGGCTTTTTGTGAATAATGGAAACTAAGTTCCAATTTAAGGATTGCTGGATGTGGAATTGTTTCACAAATTTAATGCACAAA
The DNA here is from genome assembly GCA_963693085.1 of Alisma plantago-aquatica. Lineage (NCBI taxonomy): Eukaryota > Viridiplantae > Streptophyta > Magnoliopsida > Alismatales > Alismataceae > Alisma > Alisma plantago-aquatica. The sequence goes on along the minus strand of OY856410.1, from coordinate 70,273,574 downwards.
AAATCTCATAAAATGATCGAGAAATGATCGAGAAAAACATGTTTGATCCTCCTCCCATATCGGAGGCACTGTTCACCGCTGGGCTATCTCCTACCCGAGGTAGGAGACAATCTGTGGACCGCATGATGTGGATCCAATGGCCAAGGGAGGGGTGTGCATCTGCTATAGATTAAATACATTCCAAATCAAAATCAGACTATAGTGGGATTACAATAATTTCTCTTTTTCTCTCTCCTCTTTTGAGAGTGCAAACGAATCCCAAATTAAGTCAAATTTGACACCTAGCCTACTTTTTATATGAGGAATCTGAATATGCAATTAGATTTGTTTTTGAGAACTTTTTATGTGTTAAATAAATCAAATCATGTTTTCTCATTCCTCATGCATTAATGGCTCTAGGATTTTCCAAAATTAATGAAACTTCACCCATACATTATATTAAGTGGTGGATATGAATTTGCCACTGTTTCCATTTGTTGGTGTTATTTGTTATTTGAAATAATGAGTCAAAGGTTTTACATACATTCTCTCTGCTAAATTCACCTTCTCATCAAATATTTTCCAAATTGAGTCAAAATTCATCCAAAGATATATTTTAACATGTAGAACACAAATTTGGCATTATTTTATTTTTTGAAGACTTTATTATTTTATTTAATACATTTAAATTTTATCACTTATTTTACCCTTTTAATTTATTAGACGCATATAGAAACTTTCTAAAAAAAATAAAACTTGGCCTATAAACAATACTAAATGTAAGGAACACGATTTTGACTTATTTAGTTTTTTCAACATATATTTAATATTTTTAGTCTTTAAATCATTTTCTATCTCCTGAATAAAATAAAATATTTAACATTGACCAAATTAGATGTAAATTCGCACATAGACTCATTTTGACATGTAGATTACGAATTTGAGGTTTATTTCCACTTTTGAAGTCGTTTAATAATTTATTTAATGATTTGGAGAAAATTCATATTTTCTAATTCCAATTAATGCAAAGATAATTATTAATTTTCCAAAATTGTGAAACTTGCCATTCAAACAAACTTGAAATCAAGGAAAATGAATCGCAAGTTATTTAATTAATTAGACTTTCTTTTGTGAATTTTAGCTCATTATCCAATATTACCACTATTTCTCATATTAAATAATTCCATATCACATTAACATGTTTAAAGCATTATTATTCATTCCTTTTTCTCTTCCTTGCTCCATAAAGCTAAAGAATGATCTAAAACAAATTATTTTATCATTATATCATATATGTGGTAAATTTGCATATTATACCCTTATTAAAAATATTTATTGAGGTATTTGTACATTAAACCCCTTTATTGGCATAAAAGGTGAACAAATGTCCACTAAACCACCATAATTTCCATAATTAAACAGAAAGGCCAAAGTAGATAGAAAGGAAAGGAAAAGATGGAAAATAGGGTCAAAAGGCAAAATGTCCATGATTCAATATGTTACAACACTCCACCCCTTAAAGAGGATATTGTCCCCGAAATCACAAGCAAGTAGGGAAGGTAAAGGTGCAACATCTCATCACAAAACATCAGGTTATTCCACCAACCATAACTTCCACCAAACAACTTATCAACATATACATCACAAGCATCTCGACATAGGTCAGGTTCTCGAGGATCACCTAGGATTCCACTATTAAGATTTCTTCTATGAGATTTAACACTATTAACATTTTTTGGCTTATTAGAATTATATTTATTAGGATATCACATTATCATTATTATTCTTTTAAATATGTCATGTCATATTCACTTGGTTTCCAAAAAGAATTATATTTCATTATTATGCACAATTAGAGATTACTCAATTATCTTTTTTTTGTTTGATAAAGGGCGTCTGTTGCTTTTATTTATTCAAATCCACAAGAGAAAGGGCTACAATGTTTGCATCAAAATCCTCTAAGACCGTCCGAGGATCTTCTAAGCAACAGGCTTGGGAGGCTAAAGTATGGGCAACCCCATTACCTTGCCTTCTTACAAAAAGATAGTGAAAAGAAAAAAGACTCAAACATAGGCGGTAGATGTATGAGACAAAGATGTCCTCATACCTTCTTCCCCATCCACCCATTTTTAATGCTTGTACTAGTATGGTGTTGTCCGTTTCCACAATTAGATCTTTGAAACCCAGGTCCAAGACTAGTCGAATCCCATGTAGGACTAAAATTCCCTCCGCACTAAGTACTGAGAACGCATGGTCCAGATGGCACTGATAAGTAGCCTTGATGTTTCCCAGGTTGTCCCTGATGACAGCTCCAATACCCGCACGACCACTAAATCAAATGCTCACATCCGTATATAGTTTGAAACACCCCAGGGGAGGAGGTATCCATATTGACATATCTAGGCTATCCCGCCATTATTCATTGATGCGCAAAGCCACCTAGTATCTTCCATAGTCTGCTATCAGTGTGAGGAAACTGGTCGTGAGCGCTGGAATGTATGGCTTGTGTGGTTCAAAGATATGTTTGTTTCTTGTTGTCCAGACAATCCAGAGTAAAATGGCTCCTTCATCTCTCCTTCTTAGATCATCCTCTCGTAGCAGCTCCCTTACAAACTCCCTAACATCCACGCCCATCTAGTCCGGCCAGCATAGCTGACCCGACGCCCAAACCGGAGTCGCTGAAGCACAGTGTAGTAGAGCATGTGTGACATCCTCCCTGTGTGTATTACAACGTTGACAAAGCTCGTCCTGCATGGCATGCTTCCTGAATAGAGACATCTTAGTCGATAAGATGTCTCTAAGAACCCTCCATATGAAATGCTTGAGCTTTGGGGGCCAACGTTGCATCCACACTCTTTTCCAGTCTTCTTCTTCCAGATCATCCAGTAAGTCCTTTCATGTGCGCATGAGTCTATATGCACTGTGTACTGTGAATTCCCCTCTACTGTCTTAGTCCCAGCAAAGCGTGTCAGCATGCTTTGGACCTCTCAACGGTATGGCACAAATCATAGAGCGTATGTGTGGGTGAGGGGGGACATCCACCAAAGCTTCCTCATTCCACTAACCCATGTCCTCATCCGTCAATCCCGCAACTGAGGTGTATGTGACCGGTCCCTACATGAGATAGTGATGTACCATCCCACTCAATTGTGGGATCCATCTGTCCTTATAGATGTTAATCTTTTTCCCAGAACCCACCCGTCACAGAAAACCAGGCCTAGCCAGCTGCATGGCCCCCCATATGCTTCTCTACGTGTAGCTAGGTGCACCTCCCACTGTCGCATGGATGACCGTGGTATTTCGGAAATATTTTTCATTTAGAATACGGCTAATCAAGGACCCCTCATTAGTAGCTAGATTCCACCCTTGATTTTCCAGTAAAGCCTAATTGAAAGTCATCAGATCCCGAAAGCCCATCCCGCCAAACTCCTTGGGTCTACAAAGTCTCGCCCAGCTCAGCCAGTGTATTTTTCTTTCTCCTTCCTTCACTCCCCACCAGAAGCGTACCATCATTGACTGTATCTCATCAATCAGTCCTTTTGGAAGCTTAAAGATGTTAATAAAATATGTAGGTATGGCCTAGATTACTGCTTTGATGAGCACTTATTTCCCCGGCCTGGACAACAATTGTTCCTTCCATCCCTGTACCTTTTTCCAAACTTTGTCTTTAATTGTAGTAAAGACCACCTTTTTGTACCGTCCCACTGCTGTTGGGAGTCCCAAATACTTCTCATTCCTATCCACCTCTCTGACTCCAAGCATGCTCTTGATTGTGCCCCTTCTCTCCACCTCTACATTCCCACTAAAGGAAACCTCTATCTTGTCATAATTGATTTTCTGTCCGGATGCCCTCTCATATTGGCTGAAAATTTCAGCTAAAACAAAGCATTCTTCTGAGGTAGCTCTAGTGAACACGATGCTATAATCAGCGAAGAAAAGGTGTGATACTCGTGGGGCCGTCCTGCATGCTTTGATGCCATGGATCCGCTTCATCTGTGCTTCTTTAATAAGAGATAAAGAAAGAGCTTCAGCACAAAAAAGAAAGAGATAGGGGGATATGGGATCACCTTGGCGCAGTCCTCTAGTAGGTCTTGTAGATCCCCTCCTTTTTCCATTAATGATGAAACTATGTGAAACGCTAGACATGCACTCATACACTTTGGTTCTCCACCTATAAGGAAACCCCATCTTCTCCATTACCTCCCCATAAAGGTCCATTCCACTTTGTCGTAAGCTTTACTCATATCAAGCTTTAGAGCCAGCAGTCCCTCCTTGCCCCTCTTCCTATGCTTCATAGTATGGAAAAGCTCATACGCCACAAGGGCATTATCAGTTATCATCCTGCCACTAATAAAGGCACTCTGATTTTCAAAAATTATGTTGTTCATCAGTGGCTTTATTCTATTAGCCAGAAATTTCATTATGATCTTATAAGAAACATTGCACAAGCTTATAGGGCGGTATTCAGAAATACGAACGGGTGCCTCTGTCTTTGGGATAAGCACAATGTATGTCTTGTTTATTTCATTTAAACTAAGCTCTCCTCTCCACAAACCTGTAATGAAGTCAATTAAACTCTTCTTAACGATTCCCCAATATTTCTAATAGAAAATAGCTTTCATGCCATCGGGTCCAGGAGCTTTGTTAGGATGCATTTTCTGAATTGTCTGCCAGATTTTGCCTTCCGTAGGAGTCTACTCTATGGGTGCAATGTCACTCTCCTAAACAACCCCTTACATCCCCTCCAAGAACTCCTCTATCCCTTCAGGGTGTGCTATAGAGAAAAGGGAGATGAAGAAAGATGTGATCACCCCCTCAACCTCATCTGAGTCAGTCTGCCAGTTGTTGTCCTCCTTGAGAATTCCTTCAATGGTATTCCTTCTTTTTCTTTGGCTTGCTTTATGGTGAAAATACTTAGTGTTTTTGTCTCCATCTCTCATCTCATTAGTGTGTGCTCGAGCATGTCAAAAACTCTCCTCCAAGCGCTGCAACTCCTGAAGTTCTTTCACTAATTGAGAGCATTCCTGGACCATATCATGTGAAGGGGGTTTGTTTTGTGCTCGTACAAGTTCCTTTTCAGTTCTTTGGATTTGCCTCTTTATGTTCCCAAATTTTCCCCCCACCCAGGAACTCAGCCTCTCTGCACACTCCCGGGTCTGTGACAGGAGGCCATGCCCCTGGTTGTCATTCCATGCATGTTCCACCACCAACTTACATTCAGGAGACAATAACCATAGAGTTTCAAATATGAAGCTTTTTCCCCTATCCTCCGCCTGTCTGCTTCTTTATACCTAGAGCAAAACCTGACCATGATCCGAGTTACAAATAGGATAATTTTTTACTTTCCTCACATTAAAAATGTCACACCACTCCCTAACTTCTAGGAACCTATCCAACCACTCCCGAATGAGGTGGTCTACTCGTACCCCCTTTCCATGTGAACTTACTCCCCATGGACCTCGTATCCATAAGCTAACAGTTTTCAATTGCCTCCCAAAAATTCCTCATCTGTCATTCATTGTGTGGTTGTCCCCCTTATTTTTCATGTGTTGTTGTGATCTCATTGAAGTCGCCTCCAAACACCATTGGCCTATGTGAGGCCCTACACAGTTCCCCCATGAGAGCCCACATCTGAGTTTTGTCTTGCACAACTGCCCATCCGTACAGTCCCACAAAGCAATAATTGTTCTCTTGTTTGTTCTCATCAATGTACGCACAAATGTGATGGTCTGAGAAAGATTTGACAGTCACCTTGTTTCCTCTCCACCACAAGCCCAATCCGCCTGATCTTCTCCTGATGTCAACACCGAAACCATTGTCAAAACCACAACCCCTTCATACATGTTCTTGTTCTAAACTCTTACACATAGTTTCCATTACAAAAACTAGGTCGGGCATCTCCCCCCAACACCTTCTTTTGAGGGAGTTCACCGTCCCAGGGCGGCCCAGACCCTGGACGTTCCAAACCAAGGTTTTCATTGTTTTTCATGGGTCTGGGACACCCCAGTACCTGCTACTTGCTTGCATGCTACAACCTTCATGACCTCCATTGTCCTATATCATTTATTGTTGTTTTTCCCTGTCCCCTCCACCTCAAGTGTTGAATCTTCCTCCCCCACCCGTCCTCGTTTCAGATTCATATCTCCTTCGAGTGTGTGCGCCCTTGACCTGAGACCTCCCTGCTTGTCTCCCCTATGAATGACCCTCCTCTCTTTTCCTTTTGTTCTAGGCTTTATGATCAGTTGTGCTCTCTTGCTCAAATATTTCCCTTTCATTGTTATCCCAGTGTTTGTCGTGTAAGAAGTCCCCTGCAGATTATCTACCCTATACTCCCCAACACTCATTAAGCTCTTTGTTTCATTACGATTAGTGTCTTCATCATTCCTATCGACATCATCTTTTTCCATATGATGTAATGACGTTATGTCTGTCCCACCCAGAATTGTGGCCGCGATGCACTCCCCTTCCTTGGACGTGATTTGCTTCTGTGACTTCTCTCCCGCCTTTGCCTTTTCTGCCTCCATATGTGATGGGTTTGCCCTTTAAGAGTATCCCCGTGTTCGCGCCATCCCTCCAGGCTACCATCAGAGCCCGCCATTTTGTCCCTCCATACCTGCTCCTTTCCATGCATTGGGAACACTTTTTCTAGGTCACAGTGTGATAAGAGAACACCGAACTCTGACTCCACCTCCTCCCCTTCCTGTCGTGATTGCTGTCTGCGTTGTTCCACCCATCGTGAACCAGCGTTGTGGTTGTGCGCCCCATCCCCATCTGATCTTGAAACATTAGGTTTTGGCTTTTCTATGAAACATAGCTCCCTCTTGCCGCTATCATGACCAAATAGCTCATCCTTAATTGGAATTGCCCAGCGCTTTACCGGAGACGCCTTCACCCACGGCCCCCATAGTCGTTGTTGCTTATTTTCCTCATCCTCATCTACTTCAATGCAGTCCTTGTCAAGGTGGCCGATGGTGTCACATAGATAGCAGAATTTAGGTAGTTGCTCGTATCAGATCTCAATTGAGACAATATTCCCCTTAATGTCTTTGATCTTCTATTTATGCCTAAGCGGTTTGGTAATGTCTAGTTCCACTCGGACTCTGCAGGAGGTCTCCCAGCCTAATTGTTTGCGTTCGTCAGTGATGATCTCACCGATTTTTCTCACCACTGCCTTGATTGCCTCCTCCATTTGGTATCCCAATGACATGTTGCACAACCTCACCCAGAAGGCACTACGATCCAGTTCGATCGCCTCTGGTGTGTCCTCTGCCCGGATGCTCTGCGTGACCAGAAGACATTTATCAAAATTCCATGGACCTTCATTCAAGACCTTCTCCTTGTCTTGCCGGTGTAAGAATTGGATGACAAACAGGTTGCTTGCAATCTTCTAGAAACTAGCCTCCTTCTTCAAGGACCAGGCGTTAGTGAGGGTGCGCTTCAACGTCGAGAAATTATAAGGCCTTTGCGTGGCCAGCCTCCCCACGACGGCTAGCTCCAAGTGTTCCCCACCAGTTTTGATCGATGTCGCCTTGAAGTCTAACACGTCCGCCTCCTCTTCCTCCCTAACCCTAAGTGTTGTGTAACGCTTCACCAGTTCGTCCATTATCGCGATGGAGAGTACCTACAAGATAAACAGAGGGTGTTGCATCAGTGTCAAGGGGAGAAAACCCTGGAAATGCCGGTCGCCTAGAATCGTAACCCTAGGGGACGGAGCGGCCAGGAGTACTCAATTATCTCAATATATTTGATGATTATTTTTAATAATTTGGATTTAGATT